>PVIH01002749.1:0-179117 GCA_004025045.1 Sigmodon hispidus | reverse complement strand
AAACAAACAAGAAAAAAAAAAAAGCCAAACATGCCCAAGCGGCAAACCACAACCACTGAACAGCTTGGGATCAGAAACACCCTGGACTGACCCTTTGGATCCCACGCCACCTAGAGGAACACCTGACTCACTCTTGAGGGAGAGGGGAAAGAACTGGATTTGACCAGAGGTGGAGACTGATCTAAGCATTAATGGGTCAGTGGGACCATAGGACTGTATGCTCCCTGCCCAGGGAGGGGATGGGGAGTTGCAGAGGAAAAAAAAAAAAGTGACCAGATGTGTTGGGAGGGTGAAGAGACCTTGAATAAGGATATACAGGGATGGAAAAAAAAAATTCAGAGGGAAAGATGAACACAAAGAAAATATAGGTGTAACAATCTTATTTGTATGTCTACCCTTGATAAGCCATGCTTATCATTCTTATCCTCTATATAGTTATTGTTAACTCTTCCACATTTTAAATTCTTTTTACTGTGTTTTTTTTTTTAATAAATACAAAATAAAGGAAAAAAAAAAAGTTTACAACTGCTAGGACATTTGTCCAAGATCATGTCATGAACTGACTGGGAGTTCCCATAGGTCCTCTGAGTCTTACATTTCTAACCCAAATGCTTTTCTAACAGATACATGAATTTATCAGCTTCCAAATATTTAAGTAGCCTGGTTTATTCTTGAAAATAATGGATTTCATTCAATATATGGAGAAGTCTTTTCAGTCTAGGGACAAATCCCACAAGCACATCTTCATCTTTCCACAAGCACAGCACATCTTTGTCATCCAGAAAACATCATGCTGAGGAATCACAAATATAGCTGTCCCCTGATACCCAACCTAGAGATGATCTTAAATTCAAAGGAAGATACTTTGCACCTTCTGCTAAATATTTTATACCTTGAGCATTTAGGAAGTCAGGATTGAATAACACCAGTTTATTCATGTAATTTTTTTCAAGGCCAAATTATTTGGGCTTAACCCTACTCTCCTTTGCAAGACTGATGAGAACTATTATGGGGTCCCAAACAATGCATGTGATAAACAAATGATAGTTATTTCTTGTTGAGTATTTTTATCTACATCCATGATGCTGGATGTGAATTTGGTCCATCTTTGGCACGTTAGGATCAATAGGAGTGGAGGCACACTTCTTTGTAAAAAAAGAAGTACTCCTTAGAACTGTCGAGACAGGGCTAGGTATTGTGTAACGTGAATTCTGATTGCAATGAAAGAGACACAGAATCAGATATCGGGAAAGGCTGAAATATCAGAGAGAGGAAACAACACAGTCAAATCTGTCAGTCAAATCAACACAGTCAACACAGTCAACACAGTCAAACAAAGCAAAAGCTGTCTCGTTGCTTAATCAGCCTGGTACCTGGTCCCTTCACCTCTGCTATTTTCCTACACCAGCTTAAATGCCCTTCTCACCAGCTGTATCCCATCCAGGCTAAGATTAAAGGCAGGAGATTCTCCATTTGGTAGTCAGCCTTGAACTCACAGAAACACAGAAAGTTCTCACTCTGGAGTTATGGAATTAAAGGCGTAGGTCACCACTCCCAGCTTTCCCTGTGCTGGGATTAAAGGTGTGTGCCATTGAAGCCCAGCTATTTGGCTTTTTACTCAAAGCTCAAGAGCTGCCTGAGCTATGACTGCCTAGTTTTTGACTGTGGGTTGATATCTAGATATTGCAGGTTTTATTAAATATGTAACATATCACCACAGTAGTGCTTCTTGGAGCTAATCTCACCAATAGGCAAGGGGAATGCCTTCATACAGAGTCCCCAGTGGTCTTGGCTGTGCACCTGTCCCTGTTCTTGTGGCCAGACCCCAGGTGGCCTGATGGATGAGAAACACACATGGATCAATCATATCCATAACTCCCCAACTCTCTGAAGTAGAATCACCTAGCTGACCAACATGACCACCAAGGCATAGCAGACTCATTCAACCAGAAGAACCGTGCATCTGAACCAAGCCACATCATCAATAATGCATTAAAAAGTAAATGAAAGAACTGGACATAGTGGCTATGTCTTTAATCCCAGCCCTCAGGAACAGTGAGCTGGAGACCAGCCTGGTTTACAGAGTATCTCCAGGACCGCCAGGGCTGTTCCACAGAGAAACCCTGTCATGAAAAGCAAAACAAAATGTGACGGTTGTTTTCAGTTCCTATCTTGGGGTGGTTTTCTCCATTGTAAAAGTTAATTGATAACAATGTTCTGTGAGTTTCAGCTTCTCCAGTGGGAATGATAAAAACAGAAATTAAAAACAAACCAGCTCAGTGGTTAAGAGCACTAGCTGCTCTACCAAAGGACCCAGGCTCAATTCCCAGCACCCACATGCCAGCTCATAACTGTCAATAACTCTAGATCCAAGGGATCAGATACCCTCACACAGACATACATGCAGGCAAAACACCAATGCACATAAAAATAAATGAACCTTAAAAAAAAATAGTACCTCTTAAAACAAATGTCAAGGGCCTGCGTGGCATTAAGCAGTGCACAGAAGTAAACCACTAAAAACATTAAAATGTCAGTGCATTTACTTTAAATTCTTTACTTTAAATTTCATCTGTAAACGAGAATAATGATATTGAACAAGCAGCATTGTTGCAAGGAATTAAGAAAATTTGTGTGATGTGCTTGTTTGTCAGATATTCATATGCTGTGTCAAACCTTACTATTGAAGTTTAGCTTCATTCTCTTCCAGGCCCTAGCATAAATCCACTCAATCCACAGTCCTACATCCAGCCTGCAGATATTTCTTGCCTTGAGGATCATGCTTGGCTCCAAACCTTCAGTTAGTCTCACAGGAACACTGCCATCCTGGACAGCTGTGGTGCAGGAAGGCTTCAGAATCTCTTGCAGGAAGTAGGCCCCAAGCCCTCTCTCTTCAGCCCCTTTGTAAATCTTGGCCACTAGGGGGCAGTCTCACCCCCTCCCTTCAGAAAGCTGGTCCTATTTCCCTTGGTGGTTGGTTCTGAGCCCACCTTTTGGTGAGCACAGAATTTGGAAGGCTTCCAGCCTCAGTGATCAAGGCCCACATCTCCACTGGGAGTCCTCACCTGTGCCACCTGCCCTGGCCGCAGCAAAGCAACCTTTTCCCCAGGCATCTTGAGCAGACACCCTTAGCAACCATTTTCTGATTCAGAGTAACCTCTCCACCTACGTGAGTGGTTTCATAATTCAAGCCTGCCCATCAGTGGACAGATTTAGCCTACTGCCTGCTGAGTCTGGAAATACTAAAATATTAAAATATCCCAGATGCTCGCCCTTCTGATGCCCTCGATTCTCTCAGATTCACAGGCAGTTGATTGTACAAACAATGGTCATCCCAGAATGCCGGTCAATGTGTCCATTAAGGGGGTTTTGAGGACTCACATATGTAGTTTATCAAACAAGGGATGAAGTTGGGTGTGTGACCTTGAGGAAGTCCTCGTCTTTTGACTTCAAGACTTGGGTCTTTTTTTTCTTCATCGTGTGGCTGCTTTAACATTGCAGACACTTTTTGTGGTGCTCTTTGCAATAAAGGGGTGTGGGAATCATAGTTGGAGAACTTTATTGAGCAAAATACAAAGAGAAATACTCTCAACCCATCTAGGACAGCAGAAGAGAGGTTTTGAGGAATAAAAACCTTCCATCAGTAACGGAGAGGAAGCAAAGGAGAGCATCATGGTGTATGTTCCGTGTGTGTGTGTGTGTGTGTGTGTGTGTGTGTGTGTGTGTGTGTGTGTCATCCTTTTGCCAAAGTCTTGCTGGCTTTTCTTGTGCACATCGAAACAGTCATGTGCTTCTCACCTTTGCAGTTGAAGTATTGTTTTATTTTATTTTTAACTTCAAATCAAAGAACATTTAGACTAACGCATACATCTTTAATAATGTCCAGTATTGACCAATTTAAAAAGTGGGCTTTGGATTTCTTGGAAAAGGAGATACAGCTCCAAGGATTCAAACAATGGGAGGGGTTCTTGCTAGTCTGTCAAGTCCCCAAGCAGGCTCACTGCTAGACAGACTTAGAAAAGGAGTTTCCTTCTCAGTGTGTATAATTTAATGAAGAATAAAGATAGTAGCCAGCCACACCCAAACTGTGTGGCCTTTTAACATGAGATGTGTGGTGGGCCATTGAGACCAAGTCTCTACAGAGCGAAGCTGACATTCCTCCATCACCATCAATAGGAAAACATATCAGATCTGAGCACACAGCACAGAAAAGCCAGGCCAGGCATTCCAGATTTCAGCCTCACTCTGCTGTTCACTGAGGGGCTTTGTCTTCAATTCCTCTTGAGCCTCGTTTTCCTCAGCCATGAAATGGTGATGATTCTCAGAGGATGCACACAGGTATCTGTCCATCACGAGTATAAATTCTTATTGTTTTATTTAGAGAATTCACCTGGGACCAACACAAGAGAGTCTCCACTTGAGAGTTAGTCACAGCCGATACAAACATTACTCATCAGATTAGCAAGCAGCTACTCTGAGCCAGATGACTAATTTCAAGCCAAAGGTGGGCTGAGCCCACACATGTCCCCTCCCTGAAGGAGGTCGGAATGTCAGAGTTTCAGAGTGGCCCAGCCAGGAAGCTGGAGACATCCACTGTACAGGATCCTGATGCTGCCCTTCTGCATTGCCACAAATGAGTCATTTAATGCATACATACATTATCTTCTAACTCTGAGGTCAGAGACCAAACTGGGTCTCATGAGCTTAAGTTAAGACATCAGCAGAACTGAAATTTTCTGGAGAATCTGGGGAAAGACGTTTCCTTTTCTCTCTTCTGCTTCTAGAAGCCTGACATTTCCTCAATTCCTTTCCCACCTTCACAAACAGCAAGATGAGTCTGTCTTTCTCATTTTGACGTCTTGTTCTTTCTTCCAGCCTCCCTCATCTCATAGGATTTTTTAAAATTTTATTAGGACCATGGTTATAAACCTAAATAACTCTAATTTGTATCAACTGAGTAGCAAGCTTAACCCCATAGATAAGTTTAATTCCCCTTCACCATATGACCTAACATATCCATAGACTCTTGGGACTAGGGAACCTCTGGTTGCTAGACATAGAGAGACCAGGCTGATGGAGACAAATTGGCCCCTCCCCATCAGTAAGGACTGCTGAGTATCCCTGTGCGGTCTGGTAAACACTGGCCTGTGAGGTGAGAGTTTGGAGCCTACCACCATTGATATTCCTTCCCTCCAAGAAACCTCAGGCAACAGACATTTCATCAGCTCTACAGTAGAGATGAGCCCTGATGCTAGGGGCTGTGATGATTCTGACAGATGCAGATGACTCACCAAAGGCCAGGGTGGACCACCACAACGCCTCCTCCTAAGGAACTCAGAACCTAAGCTGCCACCACCCGATCAGTAATCATTGTTGCTTTCCATTACAAACTCTTCGAATTTGCAGATAAACCATATTTTCCCCATTTAATATTATTAAAATGTCTTTGTCTATTCAAAACTTTCTCACTCACTTGACTCTGTGATTCTGTCTTCTTTAAGGATAACCTTGTGTTTATAAAATACTTTACACATTGTATAGCAGATAGGACTTTTAGATTCCTGTCATTCATATATATATATATATATATATATGTGTGTGTGTGTATATATATACATATATAATATACATATATATATATATCAGTGTGTTCAAGCACTTACCTGTGGAGTTAGGCATATTTCAGAACTATTATTAATCCTGACACAATTTTCCCCCAGTCAATGATATATAATCATTTCCAGGCTCACTAGATGACTTTGGTTTATATTTGCTGTTTGGTCCTTTTGTGGAGGTCTCTCTCTCTCTCTCTCTCTCTCTCTCTCTCTCTCTCTCTCTCGTGTGTGTGTGTGTGTGTGTGTGTGTGTGTGTGTGTGTGTGTGAAAACAGAATGGGCTACCATGAATATCTTCATCCACTTATATCCCTGTGAAGTCTTTCTGTTGAATAGTTTCTCAGGATTAAAATTCAACTTGACCTTCACAATAGTGCTGTGATTCAAGCAGAAAAGATTTGGTTCCCATTCTATTCACAGAGACACGGAGACATGGAGAAGGAGAACTGCTTTCCCCACAGACACGAGTTGGTTGGTGCTAGGACTAGTGAGAAATTCCCACATCTTCTGCATGTTCTAACAGGCTGTTAGAAACAGCTCTTCCATGGAACCTCCACTGGAAACAGAAGTAACTAGATGTCTTTGTAGATCTCTATTGGCTATCTCTTTTCCATGTTCCCACCTTCTCACTGCAAACCTACTCACTTGCACCCTCAAGACCTCCTCCACTACAGCCTTCCTCTGACAAGTTCAGGAGGTTGTGGTATGATATCCAGAAATGTTTAAATACCAAAAACGAGGCTTTAATAAAAGGTGATCTTTCTGGGAATCCTTTCCAGCGAAGGCCAACCTACTCTTGCCACTGGATCTATGGCCCTGTGTCCTGAGCCTATGAGAGAGAGAGGAGAGTTCATGCTCTTTCCATAAATAAGGACTTGGGGATTGAAATTCTGGATGCACACCTCTGACCTACAACAGTCTTGGACAGATTATTACAGCTACTCAAGTAACTTACTATCCATGTATCAGGTTACCTGGTTGGTAATCTGCAAGGAAAACAGCTGTAACATCTGTAGCATTGTAGAGGTGAGATGAGCTAATTTCATGCCAGTTACAATACCTAGTTTTCTCTGAGGGGTAAGTGACTAACCAGTACTAGTTGCCACCTCCTCACTAGGCCAATAGTCTAGGATTAGTTTGCTATAAGAAATTATCCATACACCTGCTGGCTAAGGACAAAAATTTATTCTCTGACAGTTTGTGTCCAGAAACTGGGGTCAAGTTATGAACCAAACTTTGCTCAGTCCAGCAGAAATCATCCAATAGAGGATAATTCATCTCTTCTCCCAGCTTCTGGGGGATGCTGGCATTCCTTGACTTGTACCTTCCCATAATCTTCTTCCCCATCCCGGTGCTGTGTTCTCTTCTCTTTATAAGGAGACCCACATTGAATTGAGAACCTGCTTTAGTTATGCTCAATCCTTACCTGCATTATAGCAGCAAGATTCTATCCTAAATCTCTCACTCCAAACAAGTTGCTATGACCAATGCTTTATGTCAAGTGATTAGTAAATAGAAGAAATTGGGCTGGGTATGTGACTGAATTGATAAAGTGTTTCCTAGGATGAATGAAGCTCTGGTTCTGGCATCATCAACACTGCATAAATGGGATATAGTAGCACATGACTATAGTCTCATCTCTGGAAGGGTGGACACAAAAGGATCAGAAGTTCAAGGTTATCATCAGCTATGTAACCAAGTCTAAGCTGGCCTAGGCTTCTTAAGGCTTTATCTTGAATAAATAATAATTAACTGCTCACAGCTCTGGAGGCTAAGAAGTTCAAAGCAGTAACAAAACTCACAGTGGAAAAGGGAGTATTCTCTCCTTGCCGGAAAGATAGAACCCTTATTTGTGTCTTTGCATAGTGAAAGGGTTTAAGAAGCTCCTCCAAGCTCTTATAAATAAATCAATCCCACTCACAGGCTCTCTGGACTCAGTCCTGTTTCAAAGGCCTCATCTCTTAACACCAGTGCAGTGGTGATTAAATCTCAACACGTTATTTTTATTAGTTTGTGAACTGTACAAAATGATGGGTTTCATCACTGATCTTAAGTGGTAATTCCAGAGTGGTAGGGCAGGATTTAAAATGCCTTCAGTGTGGGAAGAATGTGAAAGAGACAAGGGAACGTGGAGGAGAAGCCCCAAAAAGGTATGTGGGAGCCCAAAGGCTCTATGCCATAACAAGACTGGGGATATTTGGAGAAAATCCTATTGGGTGGAGATATTCTTTATTTCTCTGTGTGTGAGAGAGAGAGAGAGATAGAGACAGAGACATGGAGAGAGAGAGAGAGAGAGAGAGAGAGAGAGAGAGAGAGAGAGAGAGAGAGAGGGAGAGAGAGAGAGAGAGAGAGAGAGAGAGAGAGAGAGAGAGAGAGAGAGAGAGAGAGAGAGAGAGTTGTGCAGATGCCCATGAAGGCCAAAGGCATTTAATGCCCTTGGAGGGAGGTGGATTTACAAACAGTTTTGTAGTTGTATGCTACCTGATGTGGATTCTGGGAACTAAATTTGGGTCCTCTAGAAAAACAGTACATGCTCTTAACTACTGAGTCAATTCTCCAGTCCCTGGATTTTCTGAAGTAAAATTTTCAAAGTGAAAAAAGCCACACAAAGCCAGCTCCTAGGTCACCCTTATGAAAGCATTAGTTAAGAAGTCAGCCTGTGGGGTGGCATTCTCTCTGTGTGAAAAGGTGAGCAGCTTTCTTCTCCCATAGGGTTCCACAATGATGTCCAAAGCCACCAAACCAAGAGGCCATAAAATGAAGACACTTCTAAAGGTATGAGCCAATATGTCTTTCCTCTTCTAAGCTAGTTTTCTTCAGCATTTTGTCACAACGAAGACAAGCCTGTACAGTCCCCAATATCTAATTAGTGGGCATCACACATTATAAAACCAGACATCCTTATTACTTTCCACAACTGACCAGAGAGGTTGAGACTATTAGTTCTTGATGAAGAAGCAAGCCAGCTCATGGCAGAGCCTCAAAGCCTGGCTTCCTGGTTTCAACTAGATATTCCAGCAGCAGCACCATTGCCTGACCACTAACCAGATCCTCCTTAGGTAACTGCCCACAGGTGTAGATCATGGATGTATACATTTTGGTGCCCCCTCTCCAGTCTCAGAGTGTCCCATCAGATGGTAAATGGCACAAGCACATCGTAATACTCTTGACCACTGAACCACTCACTGCCTCTGCCCAGGTCCAGCCTTCACTGTGTCAAGCTGTGGAATATAATCTGCTTTCTTTCTTCTGCTTCTCCTTTCTTCCAGACAGTACGTTATAACAAGGAATCAAGATGCTGTACCAAGACCAAAGACTGTCCCATTCTTCAAGAAGCTACAAGTGTCCCCAAATCTCTCCATACCTATCTGTCTTGGGATTGGGGGCAAAGTCCAAAGCCAAATAAACAGAATTGAGAATCAGTTTTGCTCTCAAGGCATACCACAATGCAGAGAGTGCTCAGTCCAAACTTCTGCCTGACATCAGATAGTGCTTAAAAGGTCAGATTAGCAAAAGTCCCATGGCAGATGGCACAAAGTTTCCTCCCTACAGCATATTTCTGCATGAGGATCAGGTCAAGTGCAAAACAAGACAGAAACGTCACAACAGGTAAATTGACACCACCTGTCAGATGTCTGAAAGAATGGGGATTGAAGGGTGGGATTTATATAATGGGATGCTTATTTTCCAAGGATATCTAATGACATGTCCAGTGATCTCTCTGTGGACTGCCATGGTTTGGCAAGACAAAAAGACTAAGAAAACCCATGAGCCCGAGGGATAGTTCAGTCAGTAAAGTGCTCTGCCTTCCAAGCTTGAGTTCAATTCCCCAGAAACCAAGTACAAAAGGCTGGTGGCCTACACATGTAATCCCAGCACTACAGTGGAGATAGGTGTGTCTCTGAGCTTACTGACCAGTTAGTCAGGACTTCTTCCTGCGACTGCACTGATGCACGTGTACACACACAGAAAGTGTAAGATGACTCTGCCACTAATCATCTCCATATACCTACTTTTTTTCTTCTTGAGTTATCTATTTAAACTGTTTTAATTGTGCAGTCCTCTTCTCATTGGCTTGAAATAGGAAAGTAAGCTGAGGAAATCTTTTTTTGAGTGCCTGTGTGAGAACTGAGCTAACAAGGTTCCATGGAGGCTCTACTTCACAGCAATAAAAGCTCAGCATCACCCTCCCTGTCCAACAATAGGCCATTGACACATAGAGGAATACACCTCCAGTGTTAAATACTTTGGAAAATAAATGGTTGACACACAGAAAAAAAAAAGCTGCTTGCTATATATTTCATAGAAATAAATCAAGATTTGTGAGGATGTAGACAACAGAACCATTTTTCTCTTTTCCATATATGCAGAACTATAATGATATTATTCTTGATGATCTAGGCAGTGTGGCTGATCTTTATTTAACTCTGGTTTATTTAGATTTATACACTTCTATCATAAACAGAAATGAAGTAAGTATCCAGGATGCCTGTAATATGAATTCTTCCCACCACCCAGAGAGCATCTGGCCTCCTGTTTTACCTTGAGGGCAATTCCTGAACAGGTCTTAGGAAGAGATTGGAATGAAAAAAGAATGGAAGGCATGGGGTCTGCAAGCCTCTACCTGCCCAGCCTGTTGAGCACAGGGTAAAGTAAGGGGACAGAAATGTGGGCAGCCACACCTGAGCCCATCTAGAACATACAGGGTTTCCCACAGCTCTGGCCAGTGCCCAACGTTTTTCTTACACACTTCTCCATCACTTGACAGTGGTGATTTTAAGAGTTAATATGAGAGAGCTGGGCCCAGAGCCATGCACACTGGAGGATGCCAATAGAGAAAAGCTACATCAAAACTGGAAGCAGCTTGGAATGAGAAGTATTCCCTGGTGTCTCCATGAGCTGCCTCCCTGACACTCCACAATCATAGCCTGAGGCCTTATGATTACCTCCATGTTACAGAAGAGAAAACTGGGCTGGTACGTCATCAGTCAGACGATCCATGCTTCGTCCTTATGTAACCCCTAAGATGCCTGCATTCAAAGATGCTTGTTACCAGGTGGGACACTGGGTGCACAGATGTTCTATAGAATTAGGGACATGGAGCTAGCATGGACTCTCTACAGTCACTGACCACACTCAGATTCAAGCAAGCTGTCTGGAACCCTGGCATGCTTGCTTCATGGAGCTTGAGGACAACACCTCTCAGGAAGAATCCATCTAGAAATTAGATTTGTTTAGGTAATGCTGAGTCGTGTTATTGCGGGCCTTTCTGCTTGGCAAGACATACCCTCTCACTTGATCCTGACAAGCAGCTGCAAGGAGAGTGGAACAGGGTTATTGTGTGTGTGTGTGTGTGTGTGTGTGTGTGTGTGTGTGTACATATATGTGTGTGTATATATATTACATTTTATTTATTTCTGTGGATGGGTGCACATGACATAGCATACATATACAGGTCAGAAGACAATTTGCAGAGGTAGGCTCTATGTCCATCAAAGAGGTGGGTCCTGAGACCAAGCTCAGGTCCTTGGGTTTGGTAGCATGGCAAGGTCTTTTACCCACTAAGATATCTTACTGACTCCTAAAGACAAGGGTTTTATTCCTGATTTTCAGAGAGAAAAATTGACTTGCTGTGTGATCTTGAAGTGGATACTCCCTTTTTATTATCTCAGCATCCTTTCATGACATGTGAAGGAGCCAAACTGTAGTCACTCCAGAGTATTTTTCATGTTTGTAAGTTACAGAATTTATTACAAAATATCTGGAGATGTTAAAATAAACACAACTGGAAAAGGTTAGAAATTGGATGACAACTAACATTATGTGAACATTAATTTTATAGTACCAGGCATTTTAATAATATTGGTCTATCAGGCCTTCTTATGCCTGGACTCCTGCTGAATTTCTTAGACATGACAGATTCTGGATGAATGTGAGATGCCCTCTGTCGCGCGCAACCTCGCCAGCAAGGAACACGCAACACCGGATCCTTCTCTTTGCAGTTTATTAGGGCCTTTCAGATATCTTCTTGTCTCTCACTCTCACTCTCAGACATATGACAAACAACTCACTCACGAACAAAGAACGACCTGGGGGGGGGGAGTCCACTCGTGACTAAATACCCTCTGGGCTTCCAATCCCGGTAAGCCACGTGGACATCGCCCATAGGTCCTGAGGCGCAGAAGCAAGCCACCATCCTCGCCTACAGCCAATAAGGAGTTGTTTACTCCCGAGAGCACTCACCATCGAGAAAGGTGGAAGGTGGAAACCAGCGCCACCTTTAGGGCGTGGTACAACGCAGCTCCCTACAGCCCTCCCTGGTTCATGTATTTGAACCCTCGGTCTCCAGATGCTGGTTGATTTTCTGGGAGATTGTGGAGTCTTTTGGAGGTGGGGTCTAGGCACCAGACAAAGCACTATAGGAGCTGGGTGGACTATAGGATCATAGGCATCTGGTTTCAGGTCCAGCTCCCAGCCTCCTGACTGGCTCAACTGTGAGCAGGCTGCCTTGTGTACCCATTACAGGGAGCAGTAAGACCTGCCCACCATGATGTGGTGGACCCTCCCCAAACCATGGAGCAAAATTGATCTTGCTAGGTATTTAATCATAGGAAAATGAACAAACCCATACCACATAACTACCTTTCATCTTGTGCATAAGAAATCAGGTACTAGGTACTGTAAAATAATCAATTTAAATACCAGAATCTGTGTGGGTTGGCACTACACAAAAACAAACACTACCATGGAAAATTTTTAAGACTAGAATGGTACCACATTGAAAAATGCCATTCTTGTTGGCACTGTTTTTCTGAGGATGCCTATGAAGTTTCAAGCAAAGAAAAAAAAAAAGGAAAAAGAAAGTATGATCTATTCAATCCCTTTTCCCTTATCTTTGAAACAACAGCATTTCTCATGCTGATACATTTTCTTTGGAAAAGTCTTCTAAATGGATACATTTTCTATTTAAATGAGTTTCAGCTTTTGCTTTATAAGTAATGTAAAAAAGGGCCATGTTAGCATTATTTTTCCCTTTCCTTTTAGTTTATTTTTAAGATATAAATTTTTAGAAGTACAACTACAGAAAGCATGCAATTAAGGCTTCTACAGTGATTGAGAGATCTTCCTCAACAATCTTTCCAAAAGTGTTGCAGGCCTATCATTGCTACTATCTGTCCAAGGATGAGCTGACCTCATTTGCATTTTCAGTAATGTAATTGTATAAAATAAAACTTGAACATTAAGCTTACGTATTTCTTTGACAATGGGGGAAGTTAAACACGTGCCCATATTTAAATGCCAATTATTTATTTTATGACAATGTTTTTCATGCCTTTGCTAGTTCCTCATTGTGTTAGGCCAGCCAATCACACAATGCTGCCTCCTTCAGCTCCTCTCTCTTCTTAGACTCACTATATTGTCCTGCTCACTGATTCACACAAAAGCTCCTAAATAAAATAAAAACCCTAAGTTATTGAGCAAATTCTATTTAGCATATAATGAAAACCTGGAGCCAGATATCAGGGGGAAAAGCTAGAATATCAGAGAGAGGAAACAGACCACAGTCAATTCTCATTCAGCCAACCTCTTAGGCCGAACAAGATAAATGCTGTCTTCAATCGTCTTCAGCCTGGCTGGTAGCTTCTACATAATGCCTGTACCTTGTTTCTGTATAACCTAAATGGTTGGTTATTGTTTCTCATAATACATTCTAATATTTTTCCCAGAAGCATAGGTTAGCTTATGGTTCACTTCTAAGATTAGAGAAATGTTAACCTGAGTATTCCATTGTTGTAGTGAGTCTTGTCCCTATAAATTCACAGAAAAGTTAACCACATATGGCTTTAATTTTCCTCTCTGTCCTTCTGGCCCTATACATTCAAGCTGTCTTGCACTCTATTTTACCTGGGATAATGTCCCAATTCCCAAAAAATTGAACATTTACTTCCTGAAGGAGCCAATTTGGATGCCAAGATCCTGGTGAATCCATATATATGAAGTAAAAATATTTTTAATGTGGCTAGACCAAATCAAGTATATAATGCACATAGGGTCCTAAGAATTGGGTAGAAAATATAAGAAATACCTCTCTAATCATGTATACATGTTAAAAAACCATGTCTGAATATGATAAAATAAAGTTTACTATTAGATAAAGCAAAAAAAGTAAAATAATAACCCTCCTTGTTTTTGCTATTAGAAATTGAAAAGGGTCACTATGACCTCATGATACTGTGTAGTGAACAGAGCTGCCTGATATAGACATTAGTGGTTTGTTTATTTTGTTTTTCTGAGACAGGGTTTCTCTGTGTAGCCATGGCTGCCTGGGACTCACTCTGTAGATCAGGCTGGCTGAAAACTCAGAGGTCTGCCTGCCTCTGCCTCCTGAATGCTGGGATTAAAGACGTGCACCACCAATGTCTTTAATAAAACAATTCACCCAGTGCATGAGAACGAAGGTCTTCCTTAATAATTTGTATGTGGCCCTTTATTAAAAATTAGCAACCATGCAGCAGCTCAGTGTCCTGGATCACACATAATCTCAGAGCTTGGGAAACTGAGGATGGACCTTCTCTGAGAGTTTGAAGTACGGAATAAAATTGTCTCAGAACAACGAAGGGGCCAGTGAGATGGCTCAGTGAGTAAAGATGGTTGCCACCAAGCCTGGTGACCTGAGTTCAATCTCAGGAAGTGTGTGGTAGAAAGAATAGACCTCCACATATATACTATAACACAGTGATAACACAATGTTCTCTCTCTCTCTCTCTCTCTCTCTCTCTCTCTCTCTCTCTCTCTCTCTCTCTCCAAATAAATACATCAATAAATGCAATGAAAAATTAACAGACATAAACAACAAAAGTTAGCAGCAACAGCACTTTTCCATTACACATTCCTTTTAATAGTTTGTTTTCTCTGAAACTAGGTGAAATTTTCATTTAAAGTCATCAGTGACAATGGAAAGACAAGTACTGAATACTTATTAAAGGCCTGGGAAGATGGGTCGGTCAGTCAGTAAAGTCTCGTGTGCAAGCACAGGAACCTGAGTTCAGATCCCCAGCGTCAGTGGAAAAGCTGTGGTATGGCAGAACACAAATGTGGAGAGGCAGAAAGAAAAGAGATCACGGGGCTGGAGAGATGGCTCAGCGGTTAAGAGCACCGTCTGCTCTTCCAGAGGACCCGGGTTCGATTCCCAGCACCCACATGGCAGCTCACAACTGTCTGTAGTTCCAGTTCCAGGCAAACACCAAGGCAAATAAATAAATAAAGTTTTAAAAAAAGAAAAAAGAAAAAAGATCATGAGCTAGGCAGCCTAGAATCAGTAAGTTCTAGGATCCGTGAAAGATTGTGTCTCAAAAAATTTCAACTGGAGAAGACAGTTGAAATTGACTATAGACACACACGCGCGCACACACACACACACACACACACACACACACATCACGTGCATGTGGGCATGCACAAGAACAAGAACACAGATTTAAAAATTCAACAAAGCTTTTTGGAGCACATTTGCTAGAAACTTGGAATAATGAGACAGAAAATAAGCCTATTGTTGAGGGTGAAGGGGTAGAGGCAGAACCAGCAAGCTGATGGCAAGATACATGAGAAATTGATAGAATCTGTGGCAAAGAGAAACCAAGCAAGGCAGGGTAGGAGATGCAAGCAGTTTGCTCTGAGAAGTCATGTCTCTCTAGGGCTCATGCAGAAGGTAAGATTTGAAGCAAACTCTTAAAAGAGCACAAGTGAGTCATTGGATATAAATATGTTTAAGTAAAAGGAATAACTAAGCATGGGGCCTAAAGTGGGACCTTGTAATCATGAGTCAGTATTCCCAGGACTTCATCTCCAGGCCTCAGTTGCCCCATACCATCCAAGCCTCCTCTTCCTAGATCCTGGCCAACTTGTACAGGGAAATAAATTCACCACCACCATCCTCCAAAACCATCAGGACCCATCTCTACAGCAGCTGAGCTTCTCACCAGCCCCATACAACACCCACAGGGGCTTTGGTCCATCTCCCTGGCTGTCTAAATTCTAGCAAAGGCTGCACCTGAAGCAGAGAAGAGGCAGGGTAAATGGAGACAGACAGCTTATTTATAGATCAAGACAGTCTGTGGGCTGCTTGGCAAACTTGGCTTATCTATAGGAAGAGCAGCCAGTCGCTGAGAAACATAATCCCTTGAGAGCAAGCAGTTTTGCTCACTTACCAGCCAACACAGATCCATCCCCACTGAAGAAGTGAGCAGTACTGCAGGATGGAGGCCAAGCACACTGTGATCACAAGCATCTCCTGGCAGAATCCTCACTCCCAACCCTTTCGCTATGATTCCTTCTCTATTCCATTCTGAGGGTCTGAGTATGTTGTGTCTGTGTTTACCAGTGTACCTTTCAGTCACCATAAGCCCAAATAAAGGTCTCAGCAAGCAAATGAACTGAACCCCAGCCTGGTCCCAGCCAAACTCTCTAGCTTTCTATGTTTTTCTACCTACACCCTTCCCAGCACATATACTTCCCTTGATCTGCCAGCCCCATGGTTACCCAGCATGCCTTTGTTCCTCTATCATCCTCTGGCTGAAGCCCAACACTCTCCCCATGAAAAGCTTCAGCCCAAATGTACCCATCTAAAGTACAGGTTCCTCTTCCACTGCTTCCTGATACATGTCTGGGACAAGTTCATTGTCCTACCTATGATTCAATTACCTCATCCCTAAGGAATAATAATAAACACTACATCCCTTCCTGGCATCGTAAGTATGAAGCACCCATCTCATACCTGATAGATAGTAAGTATTCAATAAGTGATAATGCTGTTATTATAAATGTCACCATCCCCATTATTACTTAGCTGGGGTTTCTCAGTCCCTGGTGGCAGGAACTTACAATGAGACTACATCTCTGCAGATGGAAAGCAGAAGACAGACCGTAAGTAGGCCAGGCTATAAACAGCTAGCCACCATACATCTAAACCATGAGTCTCCAGATAACAGCCAAGCTCTAACAGGAACACATTAAGAGTATGCCTGTTTAGACGCATCTCAGGCCAGAGCAGGGGGCAATAACAAAACTGAGTCATTAGTGACGTGTGCACAGAATGGAGTCGAGGAAGTCAGCCAGACAGCTAATGACTACATCAGAGGCCTGGCTCTTTGTCCTGCTGTCTATGGGAAGTGTCCTCCAGTCAAAAATAATGGGTTACCAAGTGGAGTTATGAGAAAAGACTGACATTTTGAAGAGGGTTCTCCTGTGCAGTTTCTGAGGAAGCCTTGATATCTTGATGGTGTTCTGTGGATTCTAATTTCAGTTGGGGGAAAAAAAAAAACCCTTTGTAATAAAAATCAGATTTTTTTTTAATGTCCCGAATTCCCAACCAGGACAGAGACAGAAAGAGTAGAAGGTACCTGGTCATGAGTAAGGAATATGATGTGGCTGAGTGCAGAGAGGAAGGTACTGTTATTCCAGAAAATAATTCCTTTGGGTTTCTGTTGAGTGTTGCCCCCCACTTAGCACCCTTTCTCAAATACCTTTCATTTGGTTTCAGGTATCAAAGCCTACTCAGGTAAGCTCAAAGAAAGGGACAATATATAGTTTTGATACGGTTTATCTCTTCCAAGACTCCATTGAAGTCAACCCCATTGTGAGACATTGTGATACCATTACGATATGATTAAGGCTCTCTTCTCTCTCATGAATGAATTGATCTATTCATGACTACAGAAGTCATGAATTTATAGACGAGGAGTTATCTCAAGGCGAGTCGGCCATGAACTTAATTTAGTTAAGTCTCCTATAGATTCACTGGTCAGGAAACGTCTGGCCCAGTCTCAGACTCTGCTTGCAAGAAGGCCATTACCAGATGCAATCCTTCAACCTTTAGCCAGAACTGTAAGTGCAAATGAGCAGTGACCTTCTCTGTCTCCTCCTCATCTTCCTCCTCCTTCTTCTTTCTTTTCCTCTTCTTCTTCTACCTCTTCATCTTATCTTCATTCTTACTTTTGTGGAATCTGTGATCTTTTTAAGGTGATTACAGTTAAGAGGTTGTTGCATGAATATCAGCAGAGACTTTAAAATGTTTTTGAGACTGTGATAGACTATGGAGACTTTTGAAGATGGACTAATGCATTTTGCACTATTATACTGTCATAAGTTTATGGGGCCCAGGGAATGTGGTCATTTGCATGTAGCTGGCCCTCATAATCTCACAGGGAGCAGCACTATTAGGAGGTATAGCTTTGTTAGAGTGGATACAGCCTTGTTGGAGGAAGTGTGTCATTGTGAGGGTGGGCTTTGAGGTTTCCTATGCTCAGGATAACACTATGTGTCAGCTAACTTCCTGTTCCTGCAAGATACAGGACCCTCAGCTACAGCTGCAGCATACTGTACATGCCTGTTGCATATCACAATGCTCCCCATCATGATGATGAAGAACTGAACTTATGAAACTGTAAGTGAGCTATCCCAGTTTATTGTTTTTCTTAAGAGTTGCCAAAGCCATAGTGTCTCTTCACAGCAATAGAAACTCTAAGACACATAATTACCAAAAGTGGAGGTTCATATAAACTAGACTTTATTCATGGAATGTGAGGTTCTCGCCATACATAGAAGAATGGTAACACGTCATCAAGGCGCCTTCTCCCACAGCAAAAGATTCGGCCAAAATCTGTGACCAATTAGAAATCATAAGTCTCTGTGGAAAATACTATTGCCAGATTTGTTAAATAAAAATACAAGATAACCAATTAAGCTTTAGTATTTGTGAAATGATTGGCAAAAGTGTATTCTATGAGACATTAAAATGTTTTACACTGAGTTCTATGGAATTCAAGTTTAACTGGGCATCCTGCATTGTAAGTGCCAACCTAGTGAAAAGGTGATGCTTTCACCTAATTCCAGATCCCTGACATTTCCAAAATAATGATCATATCTCTGGGAATGTCAATGCTGGAGACAGCTGTAGGGGGTTTCAATATGCCAAATTGAGGACAGTGTGATTGAAGCTGGAATCCTGAGAGCAAAGTAGATCTGCATAATTATCTGTGAATTAAATTGCTTTGTTGCAGAGAGTCAGCTTATTAAATATGCATTTCAATTTTGGAGTGGTTGGCTGAAGAATTTTGAGTATCAACAGATGGGAACTCCCTCACTACAGCAGTGACCTTTACCTGTCAGTCTGGCTCATGGGACCACATACAGGAAGACATTATTATTTCTGCAAACATCATTCTCTAGTGACTTTGGATGGAGAGCTCTTTCAGGACTAGGCTGTGCAGGTAAATAGCCACAACAGCCACTGAAATATATATAGCTGGTGCTGAGGAGATGCCTCATGTAAGCATCTCAGGTCAGAGCCTTAGAACACAGGGAAAGCCAGATGCTATAATCCCAGTGCTCCTACAGATATGAAAGGCAGAGACAAGTGATTCTCAGGGATTAAAAGGACAGCTAGACCAGAGTATGTAGCCAAACCATGCAGTGGCAAGCAGCCGGTCTCAAACAATGTGGAAGGTGCAAGCTGACACCCAAGGTTGTCCTCCAGCCTGTACACATGCGCAGCATAACATCACTCACAGCCAGATACCTGGCCAATGGCACAGGAGGACCTAGATTTACCAAATCCACAGACTTACCAAAATCACAACCTAACAAAGATGAGAATCATAGCTTTCCATCAGATGAAATGAAGCTTTTTGTAACCTTTACTGAATTTGTTCTTTGACTATTTAGTACAAGCACGAAGTACATTCTAGGTACTAATCCCCCTTTCTCTCCTGTCTCCCTCTCACCCCTGGTCCCTCCTGGCTCACACACAAGCTCCTTTGCCACAGTTTTGCCTTCTTTTTGAGACCCATGAATGCAACGGTATCATCTATGTGAGAAATAACATTTGTTTAGATGCAGACTTGAAAACATAGATCATCCCTGATATCATGAATACTAAGAATTGTAAAAGCCAAATGGGATGGAGAACACCAAGGAGACAATGTCTATAGTACAAAACCTAATTGATCTTAATAAAAACCCAGAGTCAGATATCAGGGTAAATGCAGAAAGATCAGAAAGAGAAAGGAGCTGGCTACTAGAAAGACTTCTTGGCTCTACTGAATCCTCAAGCCAAAAGGTTGAGATCCTGTCTCCTCCTGCCTTATATTTCTCTCTCCATCCAGCCATCTCACTTCCTGTCTCAACCTTCCTAGTGCTGGGATTAAAGGCATGTGTGCCTCCCAAGTGCTGGGATCAAAGGCATGAGATTCCCAAGTGCTGGGATCAAAGGCATGAGATTCCCAAGTGCTGGGATCAAAGTTGTGTGCCACCACTACCTGGCCTTTATAGCTAACTAGTGGCTGGCTCTGCCCTCTGCTCTTCAGGCAAGCTTTATTTGTTAGAGCACACACAAAATATCACCACATGTGTCTTCCAGACACAAGACTGACTCACATGTGAACCCACAGAGACTGTGGCAGCATAGACGGGGCATGCACAGGTCTAAGCCATGTGAAGTCTCAGCACCGAGAGGAAACTGTAGGCATGAACTTCCATTCCTAACCCAGAAGCAAGCTCCAAATGACAACAATTTACAAAGTAAAAATTAATTTTCGCCAACAGAGTCTCACTGAGTATATAAACTTCACCTAAAAGTAGGCCCCATGCCCCGCATTAGACAACCAACATAAAATGAATTCAGTGGTGTTTTTGAAGATTATTCTGTCTGACATTGCTTTGGCTGGGTTTTTTTTTTTAAATCTTATTGGTCTTTTGTTTGTATATTATGCTTTTCAATTTTGTGGTTTTTATGAATGTGTGTATATATATGTTTTGTGCTTCTGTTTGTTTGTTTTGTCTGTTTTCTAAAGGTATGGAGTTTGGATATATGGAAAGGTGGGGAGGAGATTTGGTGGTGATCATAATATATTATGTGAAAAATATTTTTAATTTAAAATAAATAAAACAAAACAACAATAACCACAAAAGAACCCCATGGCATAGAGCATTATATTTAAAGGTTTTTTTTAAAAAAATGGGCTAGGACTGGGGGTGTAGTAAAGCAATTTGTTGGTTATGCAAGGCACTGGGTTGTACCCTTAGTACCACACTGAAACCTTAATAATGACAATGGTAAGCTCCAAGTGAGCTCAGAATAACTTAATCTCTCTGAGCCTCAGTTTTCTCCTCCATAAGATGTGGGTCATGATACAATATAGTTCCTCCAATGGGTTGTTTTAATCTCTAAATAAAATCACTCATGGTGAAGCATTTTTTTTAACTCCGAGGCTTTATACAAACATAAAGGGACTTTTAATATTCTTCCTAATTACTTGTGTCTTTTTCTTTCCTTAATTAGTATCAACACTTTTACATGCATATGAAACAGATCAAGATGTCCATTCAGGAATAATTAAGAGAAAGGTTTTATTTTAGAAAGACTGTGGGATGTTGTTGGAGGGACAGTATGTCTTTTCTTTTTTTTTCCTTTTTTTCAGGAAATAAAATGCAAACAAATTTATCTTCCTGAGGTTCTTCTATACCAAATTTTAACAAAAACTTGTTGCACCTAAGAAATCCAGTTATGTTCATAATAACAAATAATAACTAAAGAGAGAAGATGCAAAAAAAAAAGCAAGGGACATTTGGAAAGAGTCAAGGATGTGAAGCAGGGACCACAGTAGACGCTCTCAACACTAACACACGGCAACACCCATGCACACACACACCACACTCACATGTTTACACTCACTAGTGTGCTGGCTTCTTCTCTTACTCCCTTATCCATCTTGTCCACCACTCTTCCCTGTGAAGAAGAAGCTTTCCCTTTCCCTTTGAAGAAACAAAGCTTCTATGTTTGTACCACATGGAGGTGTGTATGCATGCTTGATTTGGTTGGTTTGTCCAGGAGTTTAAATAATTGAATTTTTGGAAGATAGTGCATGCCTGTGGCATTACAGACTGAAGGGCCAGAAGCATTACAGAAGCCACTTCACAACTCTCTCAGGACAAGCTAGAAGCCAGGGAGGACCTGGCCTGCTTCCAATTAGCAGTTCTAGAAGGGGGATGACTAGCAAGGGAGTTTCCTATGCGCTTTGAAGAAATCTTGAGTTGAAAGGAATCATAAAGATTAGCCTGTTCATGAACTCATAGAAGCTGTGACTGTTACCTTCAAAAGACCCGTACAAGATTAGTCCCAGTAAGATCCCCACACGGAAGTGGGTAGAAGCTCACAGAGCCCCATCATTCCCCTAGGGGAGCAGGCAGAAGAAGAAGAGGAGGAGGAGGAGGAAGAAGAAGAAGAAGAGGAAGAAGAAGAAGAGGAGGAGGAGGAGGAGGAGGAGGAGGAGGAGGAGGAAGAAGAAGAAGAAGAAGAAGAAGAAGAAGAAGAAGAAGAAGAAGAAGAAGAAGAAGAAGAAAAGATTGTCACTGTGTAGTCCCTCATTTTAAAAATGGAGAATTTGAAGATGACCAGGGAGGGACAATGACTTGCCTGGGATCACACCAGAATTATCTCCACAAATCTTTCTGTGAAGCTGTGTCACTGGAAAGGCATTGTGAAGTAGCCTGCCAGTGTCGGTGGCCTATCACACGAGAAAGAGTGAAATCAGATCAAAGAGAAAAAAAAATGTAGAATTCTCTAGAAGAACTGACAAAAATTTCTAATCTAGAAACTAGAAATAACTTCCACAAAGAATGTGGCTTCCAAGGTTGTCACGGAAAACTTCAAGGATCCTAGCTACCCAGTGCCTACACAGACACATTCATCACAGCCACCTGCTGTCTAGTGCACTCCCCTTAGAAAACCACAGCGAAATAACAGACAATAAAAAAAAAATGAATGAAGCTACAGGGGAGCTGAAATATAAAAAAGAACAAAGAGAAAGTCATCAGTTCAGAGTGACAGAGACCGTCTCCAAACATGGCACACCTGTCTGAAGAGATGTCAGTTCAACACACAAGAAGCAAACGGAAGAGCAAGCGTTTTCTGACCCTGCTGGCAAGTCAAAACTCTTGAGGTTACCTAAGAGGTAATTACTGGAGCCCTGGCTTCATTATGCAAGCCAAGGACAGAGGAATAGAGGAATGCTGAAATTTAGACCAGCAAGGAGGGGGCAGCTCAAACAAAAATATGTATAAGGCCTAGAAGAAATGCCTCAAAATGATGTGTCAGAGGTGGCTCCCCTGACTGCAATCTATGGTGCCATCCAGTGGAGGCCAGAGGGCAGAAGGATAGTGCTCCCCCAAGTGGGAGTGAGCACACAGTGTGGGATGCTGAGGATGTGCAGGGCAGCTCCCACAGAAGGAAACATCTCCCAGTGAACTCTTGGCAGGCCTTTTACCCTCAGACAGCTAAAGGGTTTGACTTGGAGTCGCACTCCCAAACCCACACACTCCACCACTCCCCATCATCCAAACCAGACATTTAATTAGGAACCCAAATGTCCCCATGCACACTCATTGTCCCTGAATACTAACTGATGGCTGATGACATCCTTTCATCCTAACCAGTATCCCATGTTAGAAACCAGATTGACAATAGCCAAGGGCAGAATGGTGTGTCCAAAGAGATATGTGTAACAATAAAGGACCAGGAAGAGGGAGGTGATGGGATAGTTTCAATCTTGACTGTGGTGGTTACATAAACCTGTAATCCCAGGCTAGAGCTGTGTCCATTTCCTGATTCCACTGATGTACAGTAGGTATGCAAAATATGCTCACTGAGGAAGCAGATAAAGGTTGCATGGTCCTTTCCGAATGACTTTTGCAACTCCTGTGCATCTGTAATGATTTCAATACTAAAATGTCCTTTGAAAACAATTAAAATAGACAAAAGAGCTCCAGCAAAATCCCCAGAGCCTGAAGCAGGGACTCAGCAGAACTGAGATTTGTGAAGCCAGCCCTGGAATCTGTCGGTAGCTAACAGCAACAGAGCTTGCTGTTGCTACAGCCACAACACTAAGGAAGCCTCTGTCCTCTGATGTTTGGAATTAGAAGACACAGAAGCCAAGAATTCCCTGTAAGATTTTATTTCAGCTGATGCAACAAAGTAACTGCTTTGGCCTCCATCAGCAGGGTGGATGGAACCTGTGAAAATATATCCTGGGCCCCAAGCAGCATGGGAACAGGAGAGCAAGACCAAAGCTACAACGTTCTGGATAATGAATAGTTAACTCCAGGCTCACTTCTGTGCAGTGCTGTAAATACAGGGTTTGGTAACCTGCTTTCAGATTCTTCCATGTTGTGACTTTGTCATTCGCAAACACCTAGTTTATTTTCTCTTCAGTGTCTGATGACATTTAAAGCATCATACCAGACAGTTTTAACAACCAGTGCCATTCACTGACAGTCAACTGTTTACACCATCAGCATCATCTCACTTCAACCATCACTTACAAAGTGAAGGTTATTATCCTTCCCTTACACGTGTGCAAAGGCCCAAAGATGTAAAGTCACTTTGCCAAAGTCCCACAGGTAATACTAGGTAGGGTTTAGATTCAAGCTTGGTTCAAGCGGACTCCAAACCCAGAGAATCTCACCAACAGGCTACACTGCCTCTCATGGGATAAGACCAGCAAGGAGGCAAAAAGGTGGCAGGGGTCTCTGGAGCTAGGTGTGTCCCATAGACAGGCTCAGACACATTCTTGTTGCTGCTGGTAGAGAGTAGAACCAGAAAATTTACCCTTCAGAGAACAGTGTTAGAGAGTAGGGGAATCTCTCCGTGTTTTCTAGGGTCTCCTTTCTCCCTTGTGAAGGAGGAGAATCTTACCACATCAGAGTTCATGTGCTAAACTCCTTTCCTAGAAAGCTCCTCGGAATAGCCAGGATGGAGTGCAGACTTACCTGTCCTCCAGTTCCACTTGCCAACAGCAGAATCATCCAGGTTGCATATTAAGCTCCCCCCTCCCAGGATGGCCAAGGCCCTTAACAATAACTAAACACAGAGTCAAGGGATTCAACTGTGATGTCTCTTTAGGTGGGTAGCAGTGTTAGGCATTAGAGAAGAAAAGAAAGAATTTTCCTGGCCTAAGAACATCTGCTGGAGATCAGCTGGGAAAAGCCTGCAAAATACTCTCACAGCAAAATTTGAGGTCACTAGGCCAAGTTATTAGATTGTATATTCTGAAGCCAAGAGCAGGGAAGACCTCAGAGATGAAGCTTACATCATCTCTACCATGAGGCTGGGCCTGTAGACTGAGGGTTGGCCCTCTGTCCATGTGACTCTCACAGGTACAGTGAGATTTCTTGGGTTAGTTCAGTAGATAAGGTAAAGTTAAGTGGTTCAGAGGCCTCTAACCTCACTCCTCAGGCATGTTATACAAGATGCCAACAAGATCATTCAGGCCCTAATTACACATGCCTAGAAACCAAGTGCTACATTTTTATTCAGATTTATTCTGTAAGCCCTTATAATCTATAGATTCATCTCACAGAAGCCCCCAGAGGAATTTAATCATCATCCCTGATTTACAGGTGAGGAAACTCAGAGATACCAAACAAATTGCCTCAAGTCCCCTGATAATCAACAATAGAAACAGGATTTGAACTCCTGACCTGCGTTTAACTGCTCTGATATGGATTCCCACAACAGATGTCAGTGGGGAGGATGGAGAAAGAAGAGACAGTCAAACTGGACTCGAGGCTTCCTAGATCAGAAGCTCCTGGCTTCTAACCGAGATCTTGTGAGACCAAGGACATGGCTAAACAAAAGAATACTTGTCTAAGATGCACAAAACCCTGGGTTCAACCCCCAATGCCACCGAAACCATCCCATGCATGCTGTTACTTGGCTAGCATACACATGTGTACAGTAATATGCTGCCTACCCATAAGCATATGTCTCTTCCATCCCCTCCCCCCTTTTCTTTGTCTCTCCCCTCCCCCTCTTTCCCTTCCCTCCCCTTCCCTTCTTTCCCCCCATATCTTGTTTCTAACATCTGCTTTGTGAACATGTTTTTACAACACGTTCTTTGAGAACTGCATGCCCCAGATTTTGCAAAGCCCAGATGCGAAGTGTATTTGACCCCTGGATTTGGAAGTCGAAATTTCTATGACACCATGCATGCTGCCTGCTTTCAAGAGCTAGGAACAAAGGCGTGAGAAAGACAGATACTGTGAGGAATGTCCCTTCTTGAAGGAGAGAGCCTCAAGAAACTCAGAGAGCTCACGAAACCTGAAGATTCTGGGAGATCACAAAACGTACAGGGCTGTTGAATCCTTCCCCTAAACTACAAAGGGAGTCAACTACTGCTCTGGAAGAGAAGAGTCTCCCCTTGTGACTGCCCTCAGACTGTTCCAAAGACGCCAGTGATTCAGTCATCAGCCATCAAGGAGGGGACTTTTGGGTGATACAGTTTCTGAATCACCCATTCTTCTGTAAATAGCATCCCCTTGTACCTCTCTCTGCAAGAACCCTCAATAAACTCTAGTTCATGACACTGGACCTGGGTGGGACTGTTTCTGTGCTCTGTTATTGCCTTCTCTATCTGAGGTGAATAGAGTCTCCCTCCCCCCAAAAAAGAAATAGTCTCCCCAGGAAAAGTCATGCAGCAGCAGAATAGTTGTCAAACTGTTGGGAGATGATGTGGCTGATTCTCAGGTCCTCCTGGGAGGGAAATTTCTACTACAGGCTTCCATAGATGTTGAGTTGGCATTGGCATTATCTACCTACCATGGCTACTATAGAATTCATAAAATTTAGTGTATCAGTTCCAAGTCCTTAAACATGCTTCTGGAAAGATACTTCAAAATATGGTAGCATATCATTAAGAGTAACAATCCCATAGCTAGAATTGTTTGTGTGGTGTGTATGTATTTGTGTGTGTGGTGTGTGTTTTTGTATGTGGTGTGTGTATATGGTTTGTGTATATAGTGTGTCTATGGTATGTGTGTGTGTTTGGTATGTGTGGGTGTGTTGTATATGTGTATATGTGTATCTGTGGTATGGTGTGTGTGTAGCATATCTACGGTATGTGTATGTGGGAGTGTGTGTAGTATGTGTGTGTTTTGGTGTGTGGTGTATATGTATGCATGTATGGTCTGTGATGTGTGTGTGTGTGTGGTGTGTATGTGTCTGTGTGTGGTATGTGGTGTGTGTGTGGTGTATGTGTGTCTCTGGTATGTGTGTTTCTGAGGTTTATGTATGTGTGTGTGTGTGGTGTATGTGTGGTGTGTGGTGCATTGTGGTATGTGTATGCTTGGTGTGTGTGGTATATGCATATGTATATATCTGTGGTGTATCTGTGATGTGTGTGTATGTGGTATGTGGTTTATGTGTGTCTGTGGTATGTATGTTTGTGAAAGAGGTGTGTGATGTGTCTCTGTGGTGTGTGGTGGTGGGATATAGATGTATGTGTGTGTGATATGCCTGTGGATGCATGTGGAGGCCAGAGATCAACCTCAAGAGTCATTCTTTAGGTGCTATTCATCTTCAGTTTTGAGGCAGGGTCTCTCACTGACCTAGAATTTAACAAATAGCCTCAGTGAGCTGGCCATCAAGACCCAGGAGCTCACTGGCTCTAACTCTCCAGCATAGGTTGGCAAGTGCATACCAAACACCCATGAGTTCTAGGGAGTGAGCTCAGGTTCTGAGCTTTCAAGGCCAGCACCTTATTAATGGAGGTATCTCTGGAGCCCCTGCATCTAGAATTCTGTCTTTCAAGTATAGTTGAACACATGTGAGTTGGCACAGGCACCAAGTTACCCCTGACTGATTATGGCAAATACAATGGGAGCAGCTCAAATGTCTGTCACTGGAGAATAACTTAAGGAATTGTGGAAATGTGCATGACAACATACTCTTCAGCCCTAAGAATAAATAAGTAGGTTCTGCCTCTGGGAATATGAAGGAAAGGCATAGAAATGGGTTGTTAGAACACACAGCTAAGTACAGAAGGGACAGACAGGATGTGTATCACAATACCATTTGTGTCACATGGGAAGAGGATTAAAGCATGCTTGTTTGTTCTTGAATATGTGTAGATGATCTCTAGACTGGTGTGTAAGAAAGCGATCCATGGCTTGGAGACAAGTTAACATAGACTTCTACAACAATCCATTATGGGTCTTCTTACTTTGGTCATCTATAACAAGATAAATATATACCCACACATATAACTAACCAAGAGCATACTTGTGGTGTATTTAAAAAGCTGGTGGAGAGATTATCAGAGACCTCAGTCTGACTGTTGATTCTGACATTTAAGAAACTACTTAACATTTCTGAGTCTAGATTTCTTCACTTATGGAGTGTGGGGTTGGGGAGTGAAATTCTTTCCCAAGGCTGTCAAGAGAATTAGAAGACAAAATGCACTTGCCCCTCCTTGCTAACATTTGGGGGGTTTGCTTTGTTTTGTTTTAAATTTTGATGCTGGGGATTGAACTCAGCATCTTTCACATGCTAGTCAAGCTCTCTACCACTGAGCTACAGCCAGAGCCTGGGGTGGTTGGTGAGTACTTGGTGTAAGCCAGCCCTGGATCAGTATCTTATTTTATCAGGTGAGTCCATTAGACCTGTTTCTACATCATGCATCATGAGCACGCAGCAGCATGGAGAACATGGATATTCAATGACTCAGTCTGTAGCCTTCCAGACTCCTTATTGCTATAGCAGAGGTGTCTGTATACAGGACAGAACACTACAGGGCTTTACTCTCCCCTCCCCTAATGTGTATGTGAGTGCGCATGTGTGTAAGGGCCGGAGGTCAACTCTCATGTGTCATTCATGAGAAAACTTCCACTTTTTTTAGACAAATTATTTCACTGGTCTGGAGCTCACCAAGTAGATTAACTTCTCCAGCCAACAAAACCCAGGGATTTGTCTGTTTTCCCGTACCCTCTCCTCTAAGATTACAAGCATGTACTTTCATAAACAGATACTGATTCAATCACATTATGTATTCTGCCTGCTTGACTTGTAGGTTCATACCGAACAGATCAAACAGACTTGGAAGCAGAAGTAAACCCAGAAGGCAAGGAATCAAAAGGCCCAGGAACCCTGAGGAAAGGAAGAGCGGGAGTCTAAGGGTACGTGCAAGCATCCCAAGACCCAGGACCATGGTGAGAACCCTGGGATGCCTGCCATATGCAGCAGGAAGCAAGGAGCCTTCCACTTCCCAAGGCAGAATAGTGGCACAGGAGAACAAGCTCAGACTTCCCAGTTCTGACCTGGTGCTAAGGAACCTCCAAGAACCCACAAGATGTCCCTAGCTAGGACTCCAAGCAATAGTGGAGGGGGTGCCTAAATAGGAATTCCCGTAAAAGCAAATGAATAACCATCCAATGTCATCATAGAACCTTCATTCTGCAATGGATGGAGGCAGAAACAGAGATCCATAGCTGATTCCGGCTCCCCATTTCCTCCTCCTGAGTGCCTCCACCTCTTTATCCCCCCCAAGGGGGTCCACTGCACTTCTGGAAAAGCTGCTTTAATGTTGCAGTGTACCCTAGAAAGAGTCCACAGCTCAGGCTGTCTCAAAGGATGACTTTATTGGAGCACCATAGTGATAAAGGGAGTGGCCCCTTGATATCAGTAGGAAATTGGTTTTAATACACACTCTACCTTTATCCCATTATCCATAGTCCCTTATAGAAAATTATACCCCGGAGCTGGGAAAATCACTCTGTTGTTAAAGTGTTTTCTGTGCAAGATGAATCCCTGATTTGGAGTTTCCAGTACTCACATAAAAAGCACACATCTGCTGTCCCAGTGCTGGGGTAGCAGTGGAGACAACTGACTCCTGGGACCTCACTGACTAGCCAGCCTGAACAACAGTGAGCTTCAGCTTCAGGTTTAGTGACAGAGTCTGTCTTAACCTTCTCAACAAAGCTTAAGGACCCTTATAGAAAAAGAGAATGAAAGACTGAGGTCTGGAATGACTGAAGAGAAACAGTTCTTCTGGATTCGACAGGATAGCTTCACTCACGTCCTCACAACAGCTGTGGGTGCCTCCACAAGACCTGCACAAGATCCATCCAGTCAAAGCTCTGAGGAGCTATTGACAGTGGCTGGCTTCTGGGGTAACAGAATGACAGTAGTTCAACCATGCTCTAACAGTTGAATCCACACTCAGGAGTATGTGGACAGCAAAAATCGGACTCAGAGGAGAAAAACAAAAACCAAACAACAACAAAAACCCACAAAGTTCGGAGAGTTGAGGTAGAGAGAAATTGAGGGAGGAGAAAGGTTAAAATATAATCAGAAAACACTGTACACGGTGTATGAAAATACTGTGTTTTTTAAATAAGGTAGAAAGCAACTGAGGCGGGCACCTAAGATCAGTCTCTGGCTTCTGTGCACACACATGGGAACACATACACACACAAACATGTATAGTACATACACCATGCACACCTGCAAAAAAATAAAAAAAAAAAAAACATAGCATTTGCTTGTACTGAGCAAATTCCCTTGCGTGGTTTAAATCACCTTATGTCAAGTATGGCGCCTCACAGAGCATGACATTGTGTAATGGGTGACAAGAAAACCATTGCCAATGTTCTCAGGACAATTTTCTTCTTGAACGTTTCTGCCCTGCTGCTGTTAGCTCTAGGGATGTGAATGGGCAGCTCTGTTTCTGAGTTATTTATCACTCCAGATCAAGAGTGACTAAATCTGGCCCACTCCATTTTCTGTATTATTCACAAGTTAAGAACAGTTTTAACATTTTAATATTGTTTCATATCTATTAATCATGTCTATCTGTTCTGTACGTGCCTGAGTGTCACAGCACGTATGTTGAGGTCAGAAAATCATTTTTTTCTTCCACTATGTGTTTCCCAGAGATCAGGCTGCCACAGAAAGTTTATTGCTGAGCCATCTTACTGGCCCCAAATAGGTTTTTTTAAGATCAAATGAAAAACTGAATTTGATAACTTGTGAAAAAAAATTGTAAATAAGAAAGGGGGGGAAGAGCTGGCAAAGAAACTTTGTAGGAAAGTCTTGAACATGCTGAAGGGTAGCAGATACCGGGCCCTTCTGATATTTCCTATATTGGACTAGGCCATGACAATTGTTCTCTGTGATATTTATGTTTTCTCAACTGTGATGTCAGCTCTGATGTTCTGGGACCCTTTATGGTAGGAGCAGAGGATGACTTCAGACACTGCTGACTGTCACGCCAGGCAGGTCTGTAATGTCAGGCACCCTTTATGCAAACCCTGTGCTGTGACTATAAATAGAAGTCAGCCATCATCGGAAGCACTTCCAAGCTGAGGTCATCTTCCCTGGCACCGTCACAGCAGCCCAGGCGAGTGCTGGGACAGGAGAGCATGCAGTAGGACTTGAGAGGGAAGCCAGAACCTGGAGTGCAGAACAACCATGGAAAAGACCAACCTGGATTGTCCAAACACACTGGGTGTTATGATTCAGATCTGCAACGTCTCCCACCCGATTGTGCTTTCAATGCTTGTTGCCATGGCTGGTGCCCTTTGCAATGGGGAGACTGTGGGTGGAGCTTTCAGGAGATAGAGCCTATCTGGCAGAAAGAGATCAAAGCTGGCGTAGGCCTCTGAAGGTTATTCTCACCCCTGGATCTGACTTTGCTCTGTTTCCTGATCCATTACTATATGAGCAGCCTTTACCAAATGCCCTCACTGCCATGAACTCTACCACACACACACACACACACACACACACACACACACACACACACACACACGCACACGCACACGCACACGCACACTCGATGATGATGATGATGATACTGATTCCCTGAGACCAGAAGTGAAAGTTCCTCTTCCCTCCCTACAATTGTTTTGTCAGCTATTGGGGCCACAGTGATGTGAAAGTAATTACTGCAGCAGGCATCATGGACCAGGCTGCTCCTGGGCACCAGGCACTGCTTCGGGCTCTTATGTGAATCCTTTTCCATGACCACTAATAGTCAACATTGTTAAGAAATGGTTACTATAATCTCTGATTAATAGAGGACAAGCAAATGTAGAAAGATTAAGTAATTGGCCCAGGGCAGTTGAACAAGTGATCTCATTCCAAATCTGAATAGAAAGCTCTTAAATTTGACCTCCTGTGCATGTTTTGCTTACCCAGGGAAGATGTAAAAACTATGGAAATTTATAAACAATGTTGAGACCCACTATGTAGTTTTGTATCTAAGACATCATTTATTATGCAGTTATCTATTTGTTGCTTCCTTACAGTCATATGAAGCCTACCGTAACAGTCAATCTGCATGTACCATGAATGATCCAAGAATACCAACCCACAAACATGTGGTTTCGCGGTACATACTGAGCACATTTATAGGGGCTCTAGAAGGAAATTTCTAACCCAGAAAGCTCAAGCCTTCTCCAGCTCCTGGTAAGTAATATTGCACCTGCTCATCTTTATTTACTTGCCTGGAACTGGGAACTGGAGCTCCAGACAGTTGTGAGCTGCCATATGGGTGCTGGGAATTGAACCCTGGTCCTCTGGAAGAGCACACAGTGCTCTTAACCACTGAGCCATCTCTCCAGCCCCTGTACCTGCTCATCTTTTCCACTTAAAACCCAGCTGTCTTAGTTAGGGTTTCTATTGCTGCAAAGAGACACTACTGATCATAACAACTCTTACAAAGGAAAACATTTAATTGAGGCTGGCTCAGAGAGTTAGTTCATTATTATCATCATGGAGGGAAGCATGGTGGTACGCAGGCAGACATGGGCTGGAGAAGGAGCCAGGAGTTCTCTATCTTGATCTACAGGCAACAAGAAGTAACCACACTGCGCACGGCTTGAGCATCAAGCCTGCCTCCACAGTGACACACTTCCTCCAACAAAGTCACGCCTACGACCGCAAAGCCACACCTCCCAGTAGTGCCACGCCCTATGGGCCAAGCATTCAAACAGTCTATGGGGGCCATTCCTATTCAATCCACCGCACCAGCCAGGCCAGGCAGGATGACTCAGGCCTCAGCGCTCAGGAGGGCAAAGCAGGAGAGTCAGGAGTTGACAGTATGAGATACACAGTAAGACTTAGTAAGAGAAACAAAAATTAATATATATTTTATTTTTTAAATTTTTTTTGATTTTTTTTTAAAACTTTATTTATTTATTTATTTGCCTTGGTGTTTGCCTGGAACTGGAACTACAGACAGTTGTGAGCTGCCATGTGGGTGCTGGGAATCGAACCCGGGTCCTCTGGAAGAGCAGACGGTGCTCTTAACCGCTGAGCCATCTCTCCAGCCCCCTACTTTTTAAATTTTTTAGTCAATATATTTTGATTGTTTTCCCTGTCCCACTTCTTCCCAGATTCCCCTACCTCTCTATCCACCCAACTTTATATTCTTTTTCTCCCTTTCTCTCTTTAAAACAACAAAAATAAGAAACACACACATACAAATGGAAATACAAATAAATAAGCAAAAGATTGATAAGACCAAAAAAAATACCCAAAGAAAGCAAAAATGAAAAAGAAAGTCTACAAAAAATACTATTGAGTTTATTGTGTGTTGTTGAGCCTTGGAGGAAACCTGCCCTGGAGCATGGTTAATATATCCAGTTAGACTCATTGGAGAAAGCTAATTTTTCCTTTGCTATTGAGTATCAACTGCAGACGGCTTCTTGGTTAGGGGTGGGAGATGATGTCCACCTATCCTTGTCAGTGCTGGGACCCTGTCTGCATTGGACGGTGCAGGCCTGGCATGATGTGTTACCACGGTCTCTGTTGTTGTCTGGAAGACACTGTTTCCTTGGAGTCACTCACATCTCTCTGGCTCTTACAGTCTTTCCAGCTCCTCTGCTGCATAGATCCCTGAGCAGTGAGTGATGAAGATAACTCATTTAGAACTGAGGGTTGCAAAGTCTCCCACTCTCCAGTATCCAGGTTAAACCTAACTAACTAACTAACTAAGTAGTATGGGCACAATTATCTGCATGAGAAACAGAAACCAGACATTGTGTCAACAATAATAATAATTACTTGCTATACCCTAAACACCTTCAGCTTAATCCTCCCAATGGTTCTGAAAGAATTAAGTTACTAGGCACCATTACCCCTCTTTTACATAGGAAACTGAGAGTCAAAGAGTTCAAGTACATACCACAGGCTCCCCAGAAAAAAAAATAGTGAGTCAGCATAATTGTCTCTCTGTATTCGCCTGCTCCTAACCATGGATGTCACAAAGCTGCCCGAGAATCATAGGGACACTACAAAACTAATTCAGTTTCCTTGACAGTTATCTATTATAAATGTGTTCACAGTGTTGTATTAGAACTTGACAATCCAATGATTGAAATAGTCTTTGACCAATGGAGTTTAGAGTTCAAAAAGAAAAATAATAGAACTAGTTCATCCAACCATCTCTGAGCATCTGCTATCTCCCAGAGATAGGCCTAAGTCTGAGTGTTTGAGACTGGTGACTTGGTTCTGTGGATAAAAGTTTTTGCTGCTAACTCTGAGAACCTAGTTCCCAGGACCCACATGGTGGAAGGTTGTCCTCTGTCCTTCACATGCGTGTGCATACACACACACACACCCCAAAACAATGAGTGAATATTAGAGGAAGATAGAAGGGGAGGGGAGAGGTAGGAAGGGAGGGAGAGAAGAAGGAAGGAAGGGAGGGAGGGAGGGAGGAAGGAAGGAAGGAAGGAAGGAAGGAAGGAAGGAAGGAAGGAAAAGCCTAAATGCTTGGTGAATAGAAAAGACAGAAGTTCTATTTCAAAATCAGAACACTTTAAGAAAGTAGCGTTGATTGTTCTAGACAGATAGTGGTCAGTTAAAAGGCATCACACCTTCATTCCCATCTAAGATATGTTAATTAGCCTCTGGTTTTCCAGGTGGCATCAGCAGGAAATCACAGATACAGGTTTCTCAGATTCACATCCCAGGAGCTGCCAGCCTCCAGGGGACCTGCATATGGGGTGCTGTGAAGCTGATCTCCCACTGTGCTGAACCATAGGAGTTCTGCACTGATCACAAAGGGAGATCTCCCAATTGCTCCCAAAGAGATGCATTTCAATTCACCCCAGTTTCAAGAGGAACTGTGTTAATAAGCAACATTTTGTTACAGGGTGAAGGAACAGAAGGGGTGTGAAAGACTACACAAAGATGCTAAAAGTCTGTTCCAAAATGTTTGGGAATAAGGAGGGACTTTCTTTTTAGTTAAGTACCTCAGAATTAGAAGGAAGGGTGTGGTTGGAAATTTTTAAAGGAACCAACAACAGGCTTCCTGTCTCCAGCCCAGAAAGGGTGACCTGCCACCAACCCACGTGGATCACATGGCATCTGTGTTTGGAGATTCCCCATAACTGGACTGCTGCCAGGAAAACATATTCCTCACAATGTGTGCTAGGGTATAATGGTACATTTATTCATAAGCTCTGGTGCCCATTTGTCTCAGGCTGAGGTTTAGACCTCAGAGGACCCCATAATTACTAGCTGACCTTGTATGCCCCAAGCTGTTATAGCTACCCTCCTGCCAGGGGGCACACATCCCACAGCAACACAAAATTTCCTCTTGAAATGAGTCATATTGGAAAAAAAGTATTCAGTAAATACAGAAGTAGGCAATACTGCCATGGAAAACACAAGCTGTGGCTGTATCCATGGCTAAAGTTCAGAAATCCAGATTTGGTCCATCCACATCTTTTCCAAGTTTGAGGTAGAAAAACAGGGGCTGGAGAGATGGTTCAGTGGTTAAGAGCACTGATTGCTCCTTCAGATGACCCAGGTTCAATTCCCAGCACCCACATGGCAGCTCACAAATTATCTGTAACTCCAGTTCCAGAGACCCTGACACCCTCACACAGATATGTTTGCAAACAAAACACCAATGCACATCAGATCAAATAAATTACAAAAAGAACGTTTGTCCCCTAAGGACATATTCTGACTACCTACCTTATTCAAAAATCTTTTACCTGCTTCATACTTAAGAGTTCCAAAAGTTTATGAAAGGGGTAGGGGTGGAGGTTGGAAGTGAAGCTTAGAAATTCTTTTTAGGTTTTAGGTGCTCTTGGGAAAGCACCTCCCCCAAGAGACTTGTAACCCTTTAGGGACTCAAGGTCCATAAAGGGCAGTCTTTTCAGTGAGGATGTTGTCATGATGTCTTTGTGGAAGAGCAGCTAAGCAACTTTTATAAGGCAGTCCTAGCATGCCCATCACACAGGCTGTGTGTTCATAATAATCCTAGGGAACTGGCTTTCTAATGCCATCGTGTAAGGATTCTGCCTGTTAGATACAACTAAAAACCCTGAGCATTATCTGTGAAATAAACTCTGAAAGACTTCAAAGGTGAAGAAAAAAAAGATCAATGAAGATCCTTAAAACCTGAAGAACAATGGGGTGCAGGAGCCCCCACCCTGAGTTTTTATAAGCCTTATATACTTGCAAATGCTAATAGAAGCAGAAAAAATTAAAAGTACTAGTGAAACTTATTCATATCTTATTCTTTTCTGCAACAGGACAGTGAAGTTTCAGAAAATAACTACCCTGCTCCAAATAAACAACACACACACACATACACACATAAAGTCCAGCCTCATCCATGGCCACACCTAATCAAAAAATGAAGATTTCCACTACTGAGAAGTCATAAAGGCCTACAAAGAAGGCAAATTTTCAGCAGCACCATCTCTGTGTAGTCCATGGAGGAAAGTGGACTTTTAGTTTTTCCCAACAGTCTTCTCCTCTCCTCTAGAGTGATGTCAAGAGACCCAAGAGTTTCAACATGGACCATCTGCTCACTTCAAGCATCACAGTGTCAGTGGAAACAACATGGGAACTATGTGTATCCAGCCATCTTCAGAAATAATAGTCAAAAGGAGAAAAACATATAAGCCATTGACATCCACAGATCAGAGAATAAATATAAAGGAAGAGAAAGCATATTGTTTAAGAAAATTTCCCCAACACAGAGAAACCTACAACCATCTAGGACAAAACTTGTCAACCTTCCTAATTTTGTAATCCTTTAATACAGTTTCTCATATTGTGGTGACCCCCAACCATAACATTATTTCTGTTTCTACTCCATATCTGTACTCTTGCTGCTATCACAAATCATATTGTAAAAATGTCCATGTTTTCCAATGGTCTATGTGACCCCCCTGTGAAAGGGTTGTTAGATTTCAAAGGGGTCTGACATGCTCGCTTCAGCAGCACATACACTAAAATCGGAACGAGAATCACTGATCTAGGTAGTGGACCGTCAAAGCATCAACTGAACTAAGACTATCTTTTCATGTTTTCCAATAAAACACTCAGAGATCAAGATTAGGAGGAAATCTTAAAAGCATCAGTGGTGAGCGTGATGATGCACATGACGATGGACACCTTTGAGCTCATCACATGGGAAGCAGAGACAGACGGATCTTTGTGAGTAGGTCTGAGCCTCTGTTCTGCATGGTTTGTAGACAGCATTTCAGGTCAGTTACTAAAACCCTGTCCAAAAATTAAAGATAGCAAGTAAAAGGGGAAACTTGATATGAAACCCTCAGCAGAAAACTTTAAAACAAGGAGAGTTGATTCAATGGGGTGATACACTCAAGGTAATGAAGAAAAATAATAGAACTTTTCAACTAAGAATAATGTGCCTAGAAAATCCTCCCTTCCTAGATGAAAGAGTGATAAAAAAAAACTTTTAGACAAAGAAAAAAGTGGAATAGCTTATCACCATTGCTGAAGAGAATCCTTTAAGCCAGAGAAAATATTGTTAACAAGTATACAAAAACATCTGGATATAGAAGCCTACAGGTAGGCAAAGCATGGTAGCATACACCTTTAGTGCTAGCACTTAGAAGGTAGACCGACAGATCTCTATTCGTTCAAGGCCAGTCTGATCTACATAGTCAATTTCAGAGCTACATAGTGAGCCCTGTCTCAAAAAAAAAGCAAAACAAACAAAAAAACCTTGGTATGCAGTCAAATTCAAAACACTTTAACAATATGTAAAAATTAAAAGATAATATAGTTGTATTAAAATAATAAATATAAAAGTTTGAAAAGAAAACAACATATAGGAATATTCATAACATAGGAATATACAAATTGCTATAGGAAAAAAAAATCAAAGTGTGACTGATGTTGAAATTGGTTTTCTGAATATTTGAGTCTGTAGTTTCTGTTCATTGTCACAGTATTTATAATAACCAAAACATAGATCAGCCTACGTGACTATCAGGAAATGAATGGAAAATGTATATGTATAAAATGAAATATGGTTCATCCATTAAAAGTAATGAAACCCTATTATTTGTGACAACATGGATAAACAAGAAAACATTACATTATGTGAAATAAGCCAGGCACAAAACCATATGGTTTTTCTCATATGTGGACTCTTAAAGGTTCATCTCACAGAGGCAGAGAGTCAAAGGCTGGTTATCAGAAATTACAGTGATTGAAAAGAAGATGCATGGGAAGGTATTGGCCAAAGGACTATCACAACTAAGAGCAAAGTGCCCAAGAGATGTACTACATAGCACTGTAACTATAGTTAATTCTGTGAAAATGCAAACAGGAGACCAGATGTGGACATCATATACCTGTAATACCAGGCAGAGAGATTCTAAGTTCAAGACCAACCTGGCCTTAGACAGTAAGACTGTCTCAGAAGGAAAAAAAAGAAAGAATTATGATTGTACACACACATACACACTAATTGCTGTGTTACTGCATTTGTTATTTATGCACTTCAAGATATGTTGTATATTATAGAAACATGCAATTCTATCCAATAATGCAAGAAATGCTAAATGAATCCAGATAGGATTCTTGTGTATGCACCAAAAAGCAGAGTAGCAAAAACCATGAAGCAAAAGAAAACGGAATGGAAGGGTAACTGAACAAATTCATAGTGATATGTAGAGACTTCAACAGCATCTTTTCAACAATCATGCTTTCAAAACTAACTATAGAAAAAGCAACTCAGTAATATAACAGACAAATAGGATTATATTGACATTTGTAGACTAATTCAAAAGCACCAGGTTTACATTATTTTTTTAGTGTTCATGAAAAGTATAGTAAGGTGAGCCATATAATAGGCTACAAAACAGGCTTCAACAAAGTAAAAATAATGGAAATCATACACAACATATTCCCCAACCACACTGGAAACTATCACAGTATAACTGAATAACTGCTGGACACTTAAAAACTAAAGGACATATTTTTCTACACATCCCATGAATCAAAGAGCAAGTGTAAAAGGAAATACAGATTAACAGGTAAAGCATCAAATTTGTGAGACACATGTAAAGTAGCGCTGAAGGCAAGTTTATGACATTTGATGCATAATTTAGGGAGGGAAATGTATCAAATTAAAAACCTAAGCACCTCAACCTAGTACAATGGAAACTCCATGGAACTTAATAGAGTAACCCTTGAGAAAACTCATAGTAATGGGAGACACTGGAGCCTGAACTGGCCGTCTTCTATAACCAGTCAAGACCTAGTGAAGAGACTGGGACACCAGTCCAGGCACTAAGCTTTTAGCCTACAGTTTGTCCTGCCTGCAGAGTGTTCTGGGACCAGAGTCTAGCAGAATCCTGATCAAAGAGACCAGAGAACCTTCATCCAGCAACCCATGGGAGCAGACACTGAGTCCCACAGCCAGACATTAGGCAGATGTCAGGGAGTCCTTCGGAGGTGGGGGGAGGATCAGAGGAACCAGAGGAGTCAGGAACAACAAAAGGACATGCCTCACAGAATCAACTGATTGGGACTCAAGGGGGCTCACAGAGATCAGGGAGCCTGTAGGGGTCTGCCACAGGTCCTCTGCATATATGTGATGGCTAAGTAACTTGGTGTTCTTGTGGGATTCCTAACAGTGGGACTGGGTGCAGTCACTGACTCTTTTGCCTACGTATAGAACACTTTTTTTCCTATTGAGTCGCCTCATCCAGCCTTTATGTGATGGTATGTGCTGGGTGTTATTGTAGCATACTATGCCATGTTTAATTAAGAAGACCTGCTCTTTTCTGAGTGGAGACAGATGGATCTGGAAGAGATGAAAGATGGGGAATGAGACTGAGTGAGGAAGAAACTGCAGTCAGGATGTAATATATTAAAATTATTTTTAATTAAAAATTACTTAAGCTCCTCCCATATCAAGAACATAGAAAAATAAGATAAACAAAGCAGGAAATAATTATATTTTAATGCAGAACCTAATTAATAAAATTCAAATCAAAAAGGCATTAGAAAAAAAGTGAAACAAAACTCTTTAGAATTATATAAAGAGAGCTGGAGAGATGGCTCAGATGTTAAAAAGCACTGACTGTTCTTCTGGAGGACCTGAGTTCGATTCCCAGCACTCACATGGCAGCAAACAACTGTCTGCAATTCCAAGATCTCACACCCTTACACAGTTTACATGCAGGCAGAACACCAATTCACATAAAATAAAAATAAATATTTTTTTAAAAAATAATTGTAAATAGAACAAGCAAATAAGATTAACAGAATAAAAGGGAGGATAAAATTATCAGCGTTATCAGGAATAAAAGTAAGCAACACTATGGAGTCAGAAAACACCAATGAGTTGCTAACATGACCTCTACACACATGAATGTAGCAACTCAGAGCCAGCGAATGAGTCCCTTTCAAAACACAAGCCCCTAGAGTTAGCATTTTTATTCTTTGCTCTTTGCTCTTTGGGGACCCACCTCTCAGCTCCCAAATAAATGCACAGAGGCTTATTCTTCCTTATGAATACCCAGCCTTAGCTTGGCTTATTACTAACCAGCTTTTCTTATTTAAATTATCTCGTCTACCTTTTGCCTCTGGGCTTTTACTTTTCTCTATTTCTGTACATCTTTCCTTCTTATTCTGTGTCTGACTGTGTGGGTAGGTGGTCCCTGGCATTCTCCTCTCTCTCTTTATCTCCTTCTATTTATTCTCTCTGCCTGCCAGTCATGCCTAACCCTCTCCTGCCTAGCTACTGACGGTTCAGCTCTTTATTAGACCGATCAGATGTTTTAGACAGGCACAGTAGCTCAGCTTCACAGAGTTAAACAAATGCCACATAAAAGAATGCAACACAGCTTTGCATTATTAAACAAGTATTCCACAGCATAAACAAATGTAACACAACTTTAACTAATATTCTACAATAAGCCACTACCATTCTTTTATTATGAAATATCTTGAATACATGTATAGCTTTTAAGAGAATTGAATAAATAATTGTAAACTTTAAACAACCAGAAGAAATTGAATTTTCAGATCTTCAGGTCCTCATTGGAGAATCTACCAAATCTACTTTATGCTTTGCTAGCTTTTATATATCCCAGAACCACCTACCCAGGGAATGGTGCTGCCCATGGTTGGCCCTCCTATACCAATTAAAAATCAAGACAACACACATAGCCATACACATAGGCCTATCTGATGTAGGTAATTCTTCAAACCAGGCTTTTGTCTCCAACAGTAGGGCCATGTCAAGTTGATATTTAAGGCTAACCAAGACAATAACGAAAAGGTAATCAGAATTTAGACAAGGAGGACCACTCAGACATTGCTGTCTAGTTTGAAAATTAGTTGGGCACTGTCTTACAAAACCAAAAATGAAGTTACTCCATGAACAAGTCATTGCAGGAACAAGCATTTCACTTTATCTTATACAAGCGTGTACACAAACATTCGTCACCTTCTTATTCATAATATTCAAAAGAGGAAACCAATTCAGATATCCTCCAACATGCTAAGTCTCTATCAAAGAACACTGCCTGAGAATAAAGAGAAACAAACCACTGGCCCGTGAGACAAGTGGAATGAGACCACAGATGGTGATTCTACACTCTCTCCTGAGTGCTTCAGCCTGTGAGGGGCAGGACCAGTTCTACCTAGTGTTGCAATCAGTGAGGGGTGGGGCCAACTCTGTACAGCCCTATCCTCTGGACCTTCATTGGCATCAGGAGCTATGTTCATCAACATAGACTCTGGATTCATCAGGCCATGAACCTAAACATGGGTCCCAGCAGCAGCCCAAACCCAGACATCACTATGGCCGTGGGTGGCCTTCAAGCCACCCACCTTAGCCCATCCCTCACTACTTTTACCTCTGTCCACAGGAAATTAACCATTCTGTCTCTTTCTCTCTCTCCCATACCACACCATGCATTTGCTTACCATAATAGCAGCCTGTCTGCACAACACTGCAAGGCACCAAGAGGGCCTGTGTCGTTTTTTGTTTTTTTATTCTCGAAGCCCAGAGAGGTCCACGCCAGGCCTGCATGTGGGCCTCTTTGCCCTGATAGACTGATCAGGAGGAACATGCTTCCTCTTTGGAGCCCAAGGCAATCCTTCCTCAGAGCCCAGGCAGTCTCTTGTAATTTTCAAAAACCGTTTGATACTATTATTTTCTTACTATTAATCAATTCTTTCTATCTATCTCTCTCTTTTTAAACAGAGTCCCATGTAGCTCAGACTGGCCTCCAACTGCTTCTGCTTTCTGAGTGCTGGGATTACAGAAGATGCCACCATGCCTAGCTACCTTCAATCAATTCTTAAATGACTGCAGACAAATTCTGACTCCTGCACCTGGGCTTCAACATAATTACCACATAGCAACAAGCATTGCCCTTGGAAGAATGTATTCCTCTATGTGCATATCAGATGGGAATCAAGTCTGTAACTCAGACTTGCAAGACGTATGATTTCATCAGTTTCTGTGACACAATTGCATTTATATTTCCCCACTCTCTTTTAGTCCATGTGGGAGAAACAATCTTGGGCAGTTCAGTTTCCACCCTTCACTCCCTTCCCTGAGGAAACAGGACAAGTCCCAGGAAAACATATGTAAGGCCTGGATCAGTGGGTGTTAAGAGGTAGAAGAGCCAGTTCCCTCTTCGCCTCATCATCAAATGCCCATACCAGTCTTCTGAGGAATCACCGTCTCTTTGTGTCTCAGTCACTTATACCCACAGAGCTCTTCTGAGTTACTCCTGGGTTCCCCCTGTAATGTCTCCTTACACTTATATAAGCATCTCAACACCATCTGTACTCACTTCCTATGGAAGCTGTAACTCATTACCACAAACTCAATACAGCACAGAGAGCTCACTCTTTTCAGAGTTTAGACTCCTGGTATGGGTCTCCCAGGTCCAAACTAAGGTTGGCAGGGCTGACCTTTGATAGAAGCACCAGTGGAGAGTTTTATAACCTGCCTTTTCTTGTTTCTGTGGGCTGTGGGCATGACTCTGAGCTCTTAGGTCCACTACCTCTAACTTTTGTATCTCCATTTATGAAGAAATTTATACAGGCATTAACTCAACCTGATGTTATAGATCCTTAATCACATCTTTAAAGTATCCTTTGTCCTGTATAGTGACATTCACTCACAGGTGCCAGGGATAAGGATGTACCCCTGTGATGGAAGACATTATTCTGTCCCCATATAGTAAATAGCACTTTGGAGCATCCCACATTCCTCCTCCCAACACAGGTTACTATTTGAGTATAAACTTCCATGTTATCATGCCTTTTAGGTTCTCTAGAGAAGGAATAGAATGCAGGCATGATACAAAAGGGTTTGTTGGGTTGGTTTACTGGTAGGAGATAGATAATTTAAAAAGCTGCCCAGCCTAAGTCCAAGAAGCTGGCTGGCCCAACAGTTCTCATTGGTGCTTACGTCTGGGATCTCCCTGGAGAACTGCTTGTATTGGAGCCTCATTGAAGGACCATGAAACTGGAGTGTGACACTAGCTAATGATGGCCCAAGTGACAGCAGCTGGGAAAGGAAGCTTGGGGCACTCACACACTGGCTTCATCCGGTGGGAAAATGCCAACCATATTCAAAGAAAGTTCTTCCACTCACTCACTGTGTGACATATCAGTTCTCTCTGAAAACATACCCAGAAACACACTAGTGTCTCTGGCCATTCACGGACATTTAGTCACTTAGGATGACAAGACTAACCATGATACTCACTATCTCTTTGGCTCTGGAACTAGGGTAGGGGTGGGACACAACGTGGATTGCTTGGCTGTGCTCTACAAAGACTTCTCCATCTTTACTAAGACCCGGCACCCAAAAGTGACTCAGCAACTGGAGGACTCTGGAATCAGCTAGAACCATCATCACTCTCTAAGTCCCAAAGTTGACCACAGCTGAGTCAGCTGACTCTTGCACCTGTTTGGAATCTCTTCCCTGCTTGCAGAGGTGACCTAACAGCATGCCATCCTCTGGAAAGTCAGACTCTTTATAAAGTAGCCGTGGACTCTATACCCCAGTTGTCTCAGTGGACAAGTTGACTTTTTTTTTTTAAGTCTTGAAACTCATAATTATTTATGCTGCACACTATTGATCATAGTGATTGTAAACCCATTCAGAACAGGAGAAATAGGAAGGAGTTAGATCATTTTACAGAACAGGCAATGGGGTGGGGCAAGAATGTGACTATTGTATGTCTTTCCCTGGGGAAATGTGACCAGATATATACTTGCCTTTAATAAGGCACCAATGGCAAACCAAAGAAACCATTCCACCCAAGTCTAGCTAGGTGAACCCATGAGTTTATCAGGACTACCAGTAAGACCATAGTGAGAAGTTAGTTTAAAAGTGTAACTATTTTAACACACACATACATGCACATACTCTTAAATATGTTAGCTGCCATGTGGGTGCTGGGAATCGAACCCGGGTCCTCTAGAAGAGCAGACGGTGTGCTCTTAACCGCTGAGCCATCTCTCCAGCCCCCATACTCTTAAATATGTAAATGCAACCTGCTCAGCCTATTTTACTTTCATGTGTACAGTTTAAGGACTGATCACTAGTACTAAATAACAAATTTTGAAACAAAAAAATAGAAGCCATGAATTTGAGACAAAGAAAGATGGAGTACACAGGAAAGGTAGAAGGTAGGGGGAAAAAAAGAAAATAATATAATTACATTTTAATTTCAAAAACTTAAAAAATGTTGAGCATAACTGATCCCAAAAGAGTTGGGAACTATTACTAGAAAGCAGAAGCCCAGGGTGGTTGATGATCCATAGAAGCTCTGTCCCTGGAATTCACAGCCCAACTTGCAGGCAGGTCTGTGGAACTTAACTCCAGGATCTACTATTTATCTGTATTTGATAAATATTATCTAATTATCTATATTAGATATCTAATTATCTATATCTATAGGTATATCTATAGATATCTAATTATCTGTATCTATAGGTATTATCTATATAGGTATTATCTATACCGCCCCCACTAAGAATCCAGACCTGTGTGTGACTCCTCAACCTAAGTTTATCTGTTTGTTAAGAAACAGCTGACATGGGGAAGGGTTTACCTCAGGAGAGTAGCCAGTCCAAGCTGCAGCTAGCTGCTGGGTTTATCTGTGATCTCCAAATAGCACATTCTGGGGAGTTTGGCAAGGAGATCAATGGTATCCAGATACATATGTGTAGACAAAGGTTCAAGGATAATACTTCCCACTTTGCAGACTTAACGACTTAGTAGTGTTAAATAGCTACCATCCTACCATCGACGATCCTGTAGGTGGGTGCATTGAGCTGGGAGGTCATACAGGGAAGGAAAGATTGATAGGAGACATCTTGAGAGACTGCCACACTTACCAAAGCTTTCTCTTTTAAAATGGTTTTAATTATACATTTGTTATAATTAAAATAGTCCTACTGTTTAGTGAAAATATTTCTGCTTGTCCACATTTCCATGCACATACCACTTTCATAAACCCATGTGCTTAACTTCTCTATTAGTTCTGACCAATGAGTTGTAAATGAAAACGACATAAGTTACTTCCTGGCAAAACATTTATCTATAAAAGATCTTTTCCCTTTTGCACAACAATTGGCCAAGTTTTGTGAACTCTAATTGCTTTGTCAGTCTGAGTCTTTAAGAGCCTATGATGGTCAGTCTCCCTTCTGATTTCTAGTGGGCATACTGATATAAAGACAAAAAGTAGTTTTGTCCTGTGATCGTAAGTTACTAAGATCTAAGGGCTATTTGTTACTGCAACCTAAGCCAGCCTGTTGTGACTGATGCAATGCTGTTGTTACTGATGCAGTGCTGTTGTTTAACCTTGCAATAAACATTATTATGACACTACTAAAGATAGCATATGAAAATTATATAAACCAGCTACAAACCCTGTAGTTGGACAGCTGGGGAAAAAGGACTGTGAGACCAAGACCATCCAGAGTGAGTCATATAGTAAATCTGAGACCACGCTCTACTCCAACATAGCAAAGTGCTTTCTCTCAAAATACAGAATATACATTTTAGTAACAAAACCCAGTTACTTATATGAGGGATAATTTCACCATGGATAATTTCTTAACCTCACAGCCACTTGAAATATTCTTGCAGCTTCTATACATTCTTTCCATGACTCATTCAATTATTAGCTCAAGGTTATATTTCTTCTTATCCTTTTACCCAACTTCACCAACCTTGTATATGTGAGTGGAGAGGTGGGCGTGGGGAACTGAAATGTGCATTGAATTTGTTCTAGGCATCCAGAGGTCATCTTGTGATTTACATCCCATAAATAAACAAAGAGCTACTATATTGGATATTAACACATTATCTTGATCAAACAGTTTAAACTCTGCACTCTCAATCTGTAAAGTAATGTGAAAAACAAAGTACACACAAACACACACATATGGGGGTGCTGGAGAGATGGCTCAGTGGTTAAGAGCACATAACCTCTTCCAGAGGACCCAGGTTAAATCCCCAGCACCTACATGGCAGTTCATAACTGTCTGTAACTCCAGCTTCAACTGATATAATACCCTCACAGAGACATAAATGCAGGCAAAACACCAAGGCACATGAAAAATAAATCATTTTTAAAAGGTTTAACTTAACCAAACATATATGGATAATGTTTACAATGCCTCCTGCTAGATGGCATAATTGTTTTATTTCTATATATTATTATCTAATTTATCTACTTTTGCTTAAATATTATATGTATAGTATACTATGTGATAGTGTATTGTGCTATTAATAATTTAAATACCATAAATACATTTCATTAGGTTGTTGCCTTTGTATTATATATTTATGTAACGCATTATTCTTCAACAAAAACTGGATGACATTTTTCTAAATTTCAGCAATGAATATACATTAATTTTTACATGAGAAGTGAGAATAATAGGTTATATTTTCTGATCCCGCACAGTAGGTGGAGCATGAAGGCTCAATAATTTACATTAATTATCTCAACATTCCTAGGATTTGAGTATTTATCATTGTCCCCACTTAGTATTCATAGCTAAGGTGCTAAAGTTCAGAGACATGAACAAAGGAGCTAAGATTCAAAGCCCAGAGCCACTATGTCACAGCTTCAATATAACTGACTGGTCAATGCTACATCAGTGTATCATCATGTATGCTTAAAAGTTCTCCTAAAAATAAAGAGGTACAGCCCTATGTCGTGTCATATGGAAGGCTCATGAACATTCTGTGAAGAAGCCAGCAGACATCCTTTCCTACTTTAAGGCAGAGTTTCAGACCCCATCTGCCTCTACTACGGCTTGGAGCAGGTGCTTTTTGCTTCCGTAAGCCTTCCCCCACAGCATTCATCCATGCTATCTATCTTAGCTCCTTTGCATATCTACTGAAAATATAGCTCTGTTTCTGTATGGTAAGCTGTAGGTTCTGTTTGCAAGCAAATCTGTAGGGGTGTGAACACCAGGCAGAAGTTGGGAGGTCTGGGGCCTAGACTTGGCATCAGTACCAGGAACCTCAGTCTCTGAACCTACAAAATGAGCTTGTTAGTGAGACAAAAATGGGCACCAAAGGATCAGTATTGTTCTCATCCTGAGGATCCTGCCTACCTGTACATTCCCTCACCAGACACGCAGCCCCCACAGCACAGAAGCTGCAGCCTTTCCCTGGAAAGCAAAGTCTTTGTGCCCATTCCAGATAAACAGAAGATATATAGCTGATGTCTGCTTATGTTCTGGGAATCAAAGCTAGAGCCTCACAATGAGAGACAAGCACTTTACCACTGAGCTATGTCTGCAACCTCAGAAGCTGAATACTCATGAATAACACTGACTTTCTGTTATTGGTTGAGCCCCGACAAAAGATGCACTTCATTCATTTATTTAATTCCTTCCTTCATTCAGCAGTTACTGGTCCATCTATAGCATTCCAAACAGGTTTAATTCTATGGTTACTTACACTGAACTAAACAAAGTCCCTGTCTGTATGAACCTTAGCTTCTAATTGGAATACAAATAAATAAATGAATGAATGCATGTCTATGTCATTATATGTGGTAGGAAGCCACTGTCCCTGGTGGTTATTGTATCCAAACTTCTAAAAAAATTAAATAAAGTGTCTCATAAAAGCTTTACTTAGGGGGAAAGAATTACCAGCTGGGACTGATGGCATGTGACTAATCCAAACATTCAGAAAAAGCAGAAACAGAAGGATGGAAAGTTCAAGGCCAGCCTCAGCTACATGGTGAAATCCTGCCCCCCCAACACACACATGAGAAAGGGGCATTTGACTTTCAATTAAGAGACTTGGGGTTGAGCTCAGAGAGTAAAATATTTGCTGCATAAGACTGATTACAGAGTTCAGTCCCCAGAACCCACATAAACAGCTGAATGTGGTGCATCTGTAAAATGGGAGGCAAAGACAGAAGAACAAGCCAGAAACTCACAGGTCAGCTAGTCTGGAGTATTGTATGCCAGCAGAAAGAAGAGAGGCCCTGCCTCAAAATGAGCATGGAAGATGTGTGCTTGCACATACATTCACACATAACGTGCACACTAATAATGATCATAAAGTCATAATAATTTTAAAAACAAAAGACTTGATGGGTTTAAATCATCGATCTCAGTTTAGTCTGTGAGTTTGAACTAACTACTATATCATTATGCTTACAACCCTTCTGTAACAGCAAGATAATCACGGCAGCTCTGTCTGCCTTGTAAGGTAGATACAAGGACCAAGCCAGCCGGTGAAGACAAATGCATAATGATCTCTGATTTCCTCCACTTTTAAATTTGCACGCTATGCAAGTTGAAGTTGCTACTAAGTCAGGCTCAAGCTATCAAGTTGAAAACAGCCCTGGCTCCTACACCTGCACAGCGATGCCATGGGATTCCTCTCAACAAATTAGAGTGGAAGTCATTCTATCCTCACATAGGCATCTAGAAAAGGATGATGGTCTTCCATCATTCTAACACAAAGGTTGGAATTCAGAGTTCAAGACTGGTTGGAATTCCTACGCGACTTGGAAGAAGTTTTTTTCTTTCTAAAGATTTATTTCTTTTTATTTTATGTATATATGTATTTTTTTCTACTATATGTGCCTAGTGCCTTCAGAGGCCAGAAGGGGGCGCTGGATCCCTGTAACTGGACTCACAGGGTGTTGTGAGCTGCCCCATGTGGGGGCTGGAAATCTCCTCTAGGAGAGCAGTCAGTGTTCTTAACTGCTGAGCCATCTCTCCAGGCCTCTAGAGACACTTCTTAACCTCCCAGAACCATAACTATTGTCATCTATATAGTGGGGTGATTATTTTGGCAAGCAATGGGAATCTAAGGATTTAATGAGATAATGCAAATGAAAAGCCGGATGCAATGCCTGACATCTCGTAAGTTCTGTTTGCTGTTAAGGGAAATGGTCCTGAGAAGTACTGAGGCTGCTTTTAAGAACTCTGGCTCTGGACTCTATGGAATTTGTGAAGCCTAATTTCTTCCACTTGCCTGTGGATTATTACAGATCTCTGAGCTTCTTCATATGTGAGGTGGGAATAGAACACATAACGTATCAGCAGTGCTTGTAAAATGTGGTCAGATAGCCTGGAGGTCTCCCAAGACCCTTTCACGAGCTCCTCAAAGTCAAAACTATTTTCATGAGAGGCTGAAATTTTGCTTGCTCTTCTGACTTTTTTTTTCTCACAGGTGTACAGCAGAGAGTGTGAAGTGTGTGTGTGTATGTGTGTGTGGTGTCTGTGTAGATGTCACTATGAATCCTTTTATTTTATGCAATAAGACTTTTTAGAAATAATTTCAAATATGTTAACCATCAGTATATATGTATAGCCCACATAAATAAAAGTTGTATGGGGTCCTCAATGATTTTTAAAAGTCTAAAAGAAGCCTGGAAAAAACATTTTGAGTACAGGCTTGTTCTAAGGATTAAGTAGTGACTGGCACACACGTGCCAAGCACCTAGTAAATGTCACCCTTATAATATTGGCTTCAATGTTGTATGAGTTTCTGGCCTAGCCTAATCTCATGGTCAGGACTGCCTACAGCTGCTTTGCCCCCTAAAATGACTCAGACATTTGTATTAATTACATGCTGTTTAGCCTATGGCTCCAGCATATTGCTAGCTGGCTCTCTCATCTTAATTCAATCCATTTCCATTAATCTATCCTGCTACGTTTCCATTCAACTGTCTTGCCACATGGCCCGTGGCTTACCTATTTCTTTACATCTTGCTTCTTGGACAGCTGGATCGAGTCTTTCCTGACTCTGCTCTCCTTTCTCTTTATTTATGCTGGGATTTCCCACCTGCTTCTAAGATGCTCTGCCATAGGCCAAAACAGTCCCTTTATTAGCCAATGATATTCACAGCATACAAAAAAGACATCCCACATCCCTTCAACACTCCTGAAGTCTACCCATCCACATGGAAACAAAATAGCAACGTAGCATTTAACACAAAAATTCCCTTTTATTCTTTGCTTTGGTGTGTGTGTGTGTGTGTGTGTGTGTGTGTGTGTGTGTGTGTGTGTGTGTATGCTCATATGCTCAGAGAGGCTAAATAAGGGAACAGATCTCCTACAGTAACTACAGGCAGTTGTCAATTGTCCCGTGTGGGTGCTAGGAACTAAATTCTGTCCTCTGTGTACTAACCACTGATCTATCCTCCCAACTTCCTTTTGCTCTTTTGCTTTGTTATTTTAATGGTGAGAGTCCATTGCACGTAAAATTTCAAAGTGCTTAAAGACATTGCAGCACAGAAGCCCTCACCCTCTTGTGTCTTTGGGATTTACACCCTGAAGGCACAGATCCTTCCAAGGTCAGTGTCTCCCTTGCTCCGGCTTTTCTCATGCTGTATACAACCTGTTACATAGCCAGAAGCAGGTGGTAACGAAAACATGGCTTATAGAAAAGCTTCCTAAGAAATTGCTCATCAAAGGAAGTGGAGCCTCAAAATAGGAATTGCTTCCTTAAGGTTTAGGCAATTTCCATGGAAACAGCCTGCAAAGTATACCTAATTTTAAAGAACTGGGGGTGTTGGTAAAATGACCTGGAGGGGCATAACAAGATAAATAGTATGAAAGTGTTGAGCTGGTGACAATTTTAATGTTTATTTATTTGTCCCTTTTACTATTCTGACCCAGCCTTATTTAGGGACAAAAGCTGGTGTCCTGATTATTTTTCTTGTTGCTGTGGTAAGCGCCATGACCAAAACCAATCTGAAGGATTAAAGGGTCTATTTGGCTTATAGGTTATATACTCCATCATCAAGAGAAGAAAAGGCATGGCCCTGGAAACAAAATCTGAAGCAGAGGCCATAAAGGAAGCCGTTGGCTGCCTTGCTCCAGATGGCTTGCTCTGCTTGCTTTTTTCCACAGCCCAGGACCACCAGACCAGGAGTGGCGCCTCACACTATGGGCTGGGCCTCCCACATCCATCAGGAAAATGTCCGATAGGTGTGCCCACAGGCAAATCTAGTGGAGGTAATTCTTCAATTGAAATTCCCTCTTCCTAGGGGACCCTAGTTTGTGTCAAATTGACAAAAAAAAAAAAAAAAAAAAAAAAAAAAAAAAAAAAAAAAAAAAACAACAAAAAAAAAAAAAAACCTACCCAGCTCAGACAGCATCCTGGAATTCTGGTGTTGGATGCAAGTTGACAGGACTTTTAGATCATAGGTATCATCCGATGATGCTTGAGGAAAACAGGTCTTGATCCGGATTATAGTAACCAACAAAGCTCTGAAGGGAAGCCTGTTAAGAACCAGGCGGATTTTGTCTCCTTAGTAAGAGAGGAAGCAGGAAAGCCAGTCCCAGGATCCCGTTTGGGGGCTTTCATTTATCCAAGGGGGGGAAAAAAAAAAGTAACTCTCCACCCCCGCCCCCGCTCCAGTCCAGCAAAAACTCAACCAAAGCTGTCAAGCCAGTAAGAAATGTTTGCATGTTCACTAATTTAATCTTAAATAGAAAAAACTTCCAAAAAAAACAAAAGTTACCAGAGAAACAGTAGCCCTGGGAGTGACCTTAATTTTTTCTTTTTCTACTTCTTTCTTTCCAGACTACGAAAGTAAAATGCCAAAAGAGGTTGGTACCATCCGTTTACCCCCAAAGCCAGCCTTCTATTGACCTGGGTCATCATCTTGGCCACCCTGCAGCACACCGCCACCTGTTGCTGTCCTGGAGCCCCGAGCGGAGTCACAAGCGGCCGCTAGAGTTCGTTCTAATTCCCCGGAGCAGAGCAATCCGGGAAACCCGGACGCGGAGCGCGGGCTACTCCGCAGGGTGGGAGGCGACTCCGCAGTCTCAAAGCCCAGGCTCTCTTTTTCCTTGAATAACTCCTAACGTCAAAACTGGGTTCCAGAACTTGATCCCCTCCCCCCGCCCACGGTGGGTTCCAGGGCTCCCACACCCAATAAATTCCGAAGCTCCTCGAAGCCCGCGAAAGGGACACGGGGTCCTTGAGGGCAGGAATGTGCAGGGCAAGCAGGTTGCTGCGGGAGGTCCCCAGGCGTCCCTCGGATGCTCCCTTAAAGCGCTTTAACCCTGCACAGTCTCCGCAGCACAGCAGCTGGGGTCTTAAGTTCACGGTCCCCAAGGCTGCAGAGAAAGGGAGGGGACACAGACACACACACACACACACACACACACACACACACACACACACACACACACACGCCGCCGCCGCAAGGGCTCAGAAGCGCTGGAGGAGGAGGAGGAGTTTGGAGACCCCTCCCGCAGGGAACGCTGCTGTCCCAGCTCGGAAAGTGACCCTCTCGCTTCCAAGGGACTCCAGAGTGCGCGCTGCAGGCGTGAGCATTTCTCTGAGTCAGAGAATCCCTGCGAACTTGGACTAGACAAGTTTAAGTCAGCTCCCCCGGAGTCTGTTTGTTTATGAGTTTGGAGGGAAAAAGTTTGAAGATCTTTAACCAGACTGAGCCCAAGCGAGAGCGGAAATCCCCAACAAAAGTGATCTGACTTTAAGTGGTTATATAAGTGGGGGCGCCTTCTTCCCCGCCCTGCTCCCAAGCCCTCTCATTACTATTCCGGGAGCAAAATACATCTTGCTTTAAAAAAAAAAAAAAAAAAAAAAAAAAAAAAAAAAAAAAAAAGTTTTAAGCATGTTACTATTTCCTTGAGCCGGAAGTCGGGCGAAAGAACAAGCAGAGACCAAGGCGCGTGAGGCCCCCACCCGCGTTCTGCCCCCACGCAATGCAGGAAGACGCAGGGTCGGGAGTGTTGCTGGCGCCGGGCAAGCTCTAGCGCCCTGCGGTCCCACGGTCCGCCACTCCACGTGGTGTGGATCAACAGTTTGTTGAGCTCATCAGTGACACCTTGAACTTTTCATAAAGAAAATGGGTATTGCACCGGGAGGCTTTGGCTGTTGCCGCGAACCGGGTTGTGCTCAAAATTCAATGATCTCGCTTGCGCCTCCCCCCAACCTCTTCCCGCAAAAATTCCTTCGAGTCCGTTAGTGGACTCGGACTTCTAAGTTCATTTACTGTACACCCCCCCCCAATCCAGTTTAGCCACTCATCAGAGCCTTTAGGGTCAGCCTTCCCCCCCATCCGTAGCTCCCTCCTAAAAATGACATTTTGCCGGTGTCTGCCGAGGGGCCCGAATTTCACTTTGTAACTTTCTGCGGAACCCGAGCCCGGGTGGCAGCTCCGGTGGTGGTATCGTATGCAAATACGCATGCTGACGTTACAGATCATGTGGGTTTTGGCGTAGATTCCCCACTGATCGAGGCATTTTTTCCCCCTTTTTTTTTTTTTTTTTCTTTTTTCTTTTCTTTTTCTTTTTTTTTTTTTTTCTTTTAAAAATTTCGGCCAACCGTTCTTCGTACGGGGGCTTCTTCTGTCTGTCTGTCTGTCTGCCAGGCTGGCTTTCCCCAGCACCACCACCTCTTTCCCACGGAGCCCGAGTCGGGCGCCGGGTGGGGAGTGGGGAGTGGGTGGGGGGAGCCAGCAGAGTTCCATTTTGGAACGCCCGTGCCTCGTCTCCGCGTTCCCAGCCCGGGTCCCCGCGTTCCCAGCCCCGGCTCAGGTAAGAAACTTCGCCCCGGCGCGGAGCACCCGCAGCGGGCACCGCCAGCCCGGAGCCCGACACGCTGGGCGCCCGCTACTCCAGCCCAACTTTCCCACCGCCGCCGCGGCTCCCGAAAATGTGTTGTTAATGGGACTTGGCCGGCTTAGGGATGGGGGTGCGCGCGAGGGGGGTGTGCAGGCTTTTTTTTTTTTTAATGCGGGTGGGAGGAAATCCGTGGATACGGGGTGGGGGTGGGGGAACGGAGATTTTTTTTTTTTCACGAAATAGTTTTGATTACAAGTTTGGATAAATGGAAGCCAGACCGAGGAGGAGGAGGAGGAAAACATGTCTACGTTTCCCTATGTCGACATAAGCCACAAAAAAATATGGCGTCCGCTTTCGACAGGGCGTTACGTAGACCCGACTCTGTTTTTTATTTATTTATTTTGTGGCCGGCTCCCTGCCTTCTCCACCAAACTGCGGCGCATTGTGCAAACGGGGCAGGTCCCGCGGGGGACTCCACCGGGACGTGGCCCCGTCTTGGCGCTTTTAGGCAGCCTGGGGGCTGCGTGGAGCTGCTCCCCTCCCTCCCCCGCTCTCCTCTCCCCGTGACGATTCGCCGTAATCGTGGTGGCAGGAAGCATGACGCCGTGTTGAGGCTGCCTCTCCTCCCGTCGCTCCCGGTGGCTGCAGGCGGCCGGCGCGCGGACGAGCGACCTGCGGGGCAGGGCCTGAGCGCGGCGCTGTGCCCACGCCCCGCTCAGGTGCGCGGGGAGGGGGATGCGTGGGGAGCGCGGTCACCGGGGGACCCTGCTGTCCCCCGGCCCTCTCGGACCAGCCAGAGCCCGGGTTTCCCGCCTCAGTGGCCTTGGCGTTTTGCAGTCTGTCCCACAAGAGGTTAATCATTGCTGGCGTTGGAGAGCGTCTTTGTGGCTTCCCCAGGACTTGGGATCCTGGGCTTTGCAAACTTGCCCGCTCCCTAACAGCTTTGCAGGAGGCTGCGAAGACCGAGAAGCTCGGAAAGTTGGAAAGCTGGAGCATCACAGGAACGTCCCTTTGGCCTCCTAGCTGTGTTGAGCTTGGGAAGTGGTGGAGGAGGATGAGGAGGGCTTATCAAACAGGGTGGGTGGGGGAGACCTGCTCGGTAGCCAAGTCGTGATTTGCCCAGGCTTCCACCTGACTGATTGGCTTCAAAGCCAGTGGGTTCCACTGTTCCACGATGGTCTTTTGTTGGGGGCAGGGAGGAAGAGGAGGGGGCAACCCTCCCTGTTCAGAGTCACTGATCATCTGGGGCCCTAGACATCACTCTCCTTTAGAGCCCCAGAGTTCTTCTCCATTTGGTGTTCTCTGAAGATCTCTTTCTGAAAGTGAGCAGCTCCTTAGATCTGAGGCCAGCCTTGTATTGAAGCAGGACTTGGGAGACAGGAATGCCTCCATGTGACCCCTAAGCGGCTTGGGCTTCCCACCACAAGCCTCTTAAAACACACTCCTGCTAGCTCCTCTAGAGCAGAGCAGAAATTAACACCACGGAGGTGGAAAGGGTGACAGTCTGAACGCTCAGAGATTTAAGTCAAAAGGTGATTTTCTGTTTATAAGGGCCTTGAGTTTAAGCAGTTCAGGACCAGGGCAGTAATGTCAAAAAGCATTTGGATGACAGCCAAGTGGAATAAATATCTTGTTAAATGGCCTGTTTGATAATAAAAATAGATTAATGGAGCCGTCAAGTGGTTCCGTGGGACCAATGTACAGGTTTAAGTTTAAAGTGAAAGTTACATAAAGCTGTTTGTTTACACATGTTCTTTTAAGGCCAGGGGGAAATCTAAGAATAAGATTAAAATGTGTCCCTGACAGGAATCAGGCCTGTGGTGTGTGGAAATTTCGTTACTGTGTAAATACTCGGCCCCATCACCGTTCTGTGAACTTGTACCTTGCTTTCTGGTAGGGTTTGATGTAAGTTAAGGATCCACCTGCAGTTAAATGGCATTTGGGGGAAATTCGGAAGGCCAAAGTTTTAGGGTAAACTAGTGAGCCATCATTCAAAGGGGGAGATCACATACACTGACAGTATTGGATTCCCAGAGTTGAAAACAGAGAATCTTGACCTGGCCAATAGTGACCACATCCCAGTACATCAGGCCTTAGTGGTTACTGGGACACTGTGCCTTTAACAGCAATGGAAACAAATCATGTTGCTGTTTGGTAAATGTTGCTAGTACTTGCTGTTACAGTATCTTAGCCCTGCTGGATGATCATGCTTTATCATGTAATCCCTATCATTACCCCACAAACCAACAATTATTATTGTCTTCAGATACTAGTTGGGGAAATGGCTCGGGTGTTGGGGGATGTTACAGAGGTGAAGAACGGTTAGCCAACCCACAGGGTGCAATGCCCAGTCTGTGTTGGAGGCCAGGCCAACTTCAAAACATTTATCTCTGATGCAGGAGGTCATTTTGACAAATCAAAGGGTCAAGTGCAGACAGGGCTGAGGGCAATAACTACTGCCCTGGGTCTCCACTCAGGGTATTCATCTGGATTCCATTTGTTTATTCATTTATTTGGCTACTACATGTTGATTTATTTATTCATTCAACAACTATAACGTCCAGCTACTAATAAGAGACCACAGCCGTTAAATACTTTTATATGCCACACACTCTTCTAAATGCTTCTGATTAGACTATTTTGTCTTCTTGAAAGCCAGGAGATATAGAGGCTCTCGGTCTCTATAGATGAAGAAGTACAGGCTGAAAGAGGTCAGCTCACTTGTTGACCAACTCCTAGACCAAACAGCTCTTAAGTCTAGAGTGTCAGCACCCACACTAGGGTACGCCCACTGCTGGACTGCAGTGCAGTGCACCAGACATTATGGGGATGCTGGGGGGGCCAGAGCCCCTGGGCTCTGTACAAAGCTTTGCTCCACACTAATGGAGCTGCTGTTGGGATAAAGACCCCCTACCCTCTAGGAGTTTGAACAAGACAGTAGGAGTGCTCATTAGGCCCAATCAAGCAGAATTAAGTAAGTGCTATAATTGAGGAATGCAACCCTTGTGGACTCGCACTGGAGGGTATGATTGTCCTGCTCTGAGGGGCTTGTGGGGAATCTGCTGGAGGGAATGGCTTCTGAACGGACCCATGAATGAGAAAGAACAATGCCTGGGTGCGGATGCTGCGTAGGGTAGCATTGATTCAGCTGCTAACAACAGAAATTCTGAAGACCATGCGATTTATCCAACTGGGACATTTTTGTGGGGATGGGATGATGCCTCAGCTTTACCATTGGGAACTCGAACTATATCTTTCCATTTTGCCACTCTTAGCACGTAGGCCTTAGGTTTAAGGAGGCTCCTCTGTCTCCAGGCTCCTTCAGATCTTGGCTATGTGGTGATCCAAACGTGCCAGAGAGAGACGATCAAGTATTTTTAGTCAGGCATATTACCTGCCATCGACATGATGGGGTTCTGTTTATAAGGCAGAAGATGTGAATAGCTGTTGAATTAGTAGGTAGAGTGTCTGGTTTTTCAGATAGAAAATGGAAGAAAGGTATTTGGGTGGTCCTGGAAACTGTTTGCAGCCTAAGAAAAGGAGAAAGGGGTGCAGGGAAAGTCATCCAGAAGATGACGTCAGATTTCTCTCACTATAAGAGGTGGTTGACCTTTACTCTGTAGATGCTAGGAGCTGCAGCATGCTTCTAAGTAGGGACTGTTGTGTATTTAAAGAAAGTTAGACCAGTGTGTCTCGTACACACACAGCCTTGCTTGGTTCTCACTCGACACAGAATGAGATCAAGGAAATTTTCAGACGGGGGCCAATGTTGTCTCAGGGAAAATAGTTGACAAATTACAATGGAGAGGTAAGGGGAAGAAGGGATGGGGTTTAGATCAGACAATAGAAATCTAAAAGTAAGCCCCTGTGCTAAAGAAAAAGACCGGAAAGTTTTTGGAACTCCCTGGCCAGAGTCTAGCCCAGTCTAGCTGAATCAGTGAGCTCAGAGTTCAGTAAAAGACTGTGTCTCAAAAGATAAACTGGAGAGTGAGTACAGTAGATGCCCAACATTGCCCTCTGGCACACACACACACACACACACACACCACACACACTCACACACACACCACCACCACCACACACCACATCACACACACACACACCATACACAAACAAACCACACACACACACCACACACACACTCACATCACACCATACCCTCACACACCATACACAAACACACCACATCACACACACACACACCATACACAAACAAACCACACACACACACTCACATCACACCATACCCTCACACACCATACACAAACACACCACATCACACACACATCATACACAAACACACCACACACACACACACACACACTCACATCACACCATACCCTCACACACCATACACAAACACACCACATCACACACACACCACACCGCACACACACTCACATCACACCATACACACATACCATGCACACACACATCACACCACACACACACACACACACTACAAACCAGTAATTTAAAATTCTTTTGAGGTCTTTCAGCTGTCCCAGGAGGTAAGCAGCCATCTTTTCACAGTAATTCAGTTCATGCAGCAGAAGCAGTTGGACAGGGGACCTCTTTGCCAGCTACTTCCTCCTGGTCTCTGGGACTCCTGGGTCCTAGCCACAGCTCTAGCTCTCACCAGCACAATTGCCTTGGCCTTGGCCCTCCCCCACTTCAAACCAAGAAGGTGGTGGAAGTGTACCTCGGAACTCCATCAGCTTCCACATTCAGGACTCCCTCCCCAGCAAGAGCCAGGCTCTGATTCTTTTTGTTCAAACACTATTAGCCTTGTGCCTTTGGGCAGTTCCTTGCCTCTCTGAGTCTTGGTTTCTTCTGTGAAGCAGAACCACTCCTATCTGCCATATGAATTATTATGAAGCTTTAAAAGTTTATAAAAGAGAATATATAATGTATGTAAGAATATATAATGTATAATATAAATAATATCACTGCACTTGATACATTATTGTACTCAGCACACCATCACCACCATCATCATGGTCGCTGCAGCCACCTCTAAGAAATGACTTCCTTGTGTCGTTGTAATTAACACATTTGGTGTTAATTATCCACCCGGGACCCTACCCTGACTGTCCCCATCTCCTTGTGCTTACCTCCTACCAGCCCTCCCTCTAAAATACTGGCACTTACTCTGTGGTAAATCAGAGTGGCCATAGCATTGAACATCCTGGTGAGTCTGGTGACAATCATGGACACATCCTGCATGGAATCATGGTCCACACCCAAGCAGAGCATTGCTGAGGGCCACATTGCTGTTCCCATGCCCCGTAGGTAGACACTCAGATGGCCATTGTGTGTGATATTGATAAAGCAGGGTTATTTTCTGAACTAGAAAAAAAAAGAGAATAAAACAAGGAAATGTGGTCCCATTTCCCTTCCCCAGCCCTTCTGTGAAGCCCCCACCCTACGTTGAGCAGGTTGTGGTATTAAGAATGTCCTCCTACAAGCTGTTTCTGTTTCCTGTTCTGTGCTTGTAGTCATGCATTTAAGAGGGGTAGATTGGCAATAGTATGAGTGTGAGAGACCCCAAAGGAGCAAACTATTCCAACAGCACTACATTTGTATCCACCCAAATTTCCCCAAGAAACAAAAGACAAAGCCAGAGCCAGCCACCCTGTGCTCCTGTGAGGACAGTTTACCTACTAAAAGCCTCAACTTATACCCCTTTTTGACCCTGCCACACATTCTACTTCCTAATAAAAGAATGTTCCTAGAGATTAAATCTAGTCACAAGTGTTTCACAGCAATAGCATTTAACATGGAATACAATCATCAGTGAATGAAATCTGTGTAATATTGATCCACAGGAAGTTCGATAGTAAGGAGTGGGGGTCCCAAGTGGTAACTTTGAAGAAAAAGGATTGTGGTATGCCTTTTGGGTGTACAGGCATGGCATGAGATGGAAGCATTACAGCCTAGGTTCCATTTATCTTGTAGAAAGAATCAGTAAAAACCCCAGGGAACTGTTTGCCATTCTGTATGGGGAACTAATTTTTGTATCCCTGGGGCACTGGCACAACCAGAGTCAGCTCCTTCTTTGGCAAGGGATCCTTCCTGTTGGGATCTCGGGATGCACTTGTAAAGGAAAGAAGCTATTGGTAGCATGGACTGGACTGGCTGCGGTATTGTAAGCAGAAGGTCCTGGGTACGGATTCTCTTTAGTCTGCTTGAATACCTGCGGCTGCATGGTTCCAAAACATCTGCAGAACATGGAGGGAGCCTAAGAAGTCTAAATTATAGAGCAGGCAGTATGCATGCATGCATGGATGTATGCATGAAGGCATGCGTCAGCTGCACACAGGTGACAGTTTCCAAACTGACAGGAGAAAAACACTCATCAGTGGGTCAGCTCTACTCCCACAGCTTTGTCAGCTCTGGCTGGTGAGACTGAACAAATGCAGAGCTACCCGCTCACCCAGACACACCACAAGCCCACAAATCAGTTCATCTGAAGAATGGCAGTGGCTACTGTGTGCCAGACACTGGGCTGAATGCTTCCTCTTTATTCGGCCGCTTAATCCGAGCAGGAGCGGGGGAATGGAGAGCTATGTATGGGCCACAGGAAGGCAGAACTCAAAAGGGCTGAAGCCCTGGCTTGAGAACACAGAAACAAGGTAGGGGAGTCAGGTTGCTTCCTCGGATCATTTTGTTTCTAGAGTTTTCAAGCATGTGGACAGACAAGCTTCTGGCCAGCCTGTAAGGGAGTGTGGAGAGAAGGCGTGGTTTAAACACATTTTGGAGATGACTATCTGGTTACTTTTTCCCAACTTCAGGGGTTTAGGGAACAGGCCAGCATGTGTACTTGTGTGTGCACATGCATGTGAATACGTAGGAGAATATGGTCAGAACTGGGATTCTAACTCTTCACCCATAATCTGTAGAGTCCTGGTACCCTACATCCAACAGTGTCTGTGACAGATGCTCCCCAGGGGCACTGTTCTCTCTCCTCGACCTGGACAGAAAGAATCCCAGTGAGCCAAAAGTTGCTAAGTTGAGACCTGAAGAGGAACAGGGACCTCAAGAATACTGCACAGCCTTGCTAGCCAATGAGGAGCAAGGAGGGGGGAGCAAGCATGGGGTGGGGTGGAGATTGGCTGTGTTGCTGTTTTTTATACAATAAAAGAGGATCATTGTAATTGGGGACCTTTGAATCATAACACGTCTGCCCATGGCTCTCTCCAGCTGCAGAGCCATTTAGTTAAACAGCACACAGAAAACTCCTTTCAGATGATTATTACATTCCCGCTGTTCTTAAAATACAAGACAAGGCTGAATGGCTTTAGCGACAAAGCCGTCGCAGGCTCCCCCAGCCCCTGGGCCTACGCAGAGTCCCCAAGGGATCTCCATGGCCTGTGGAGGAAGACATGTTGAAATTATTTTCATTTGAGCTTCACCTCTGCCTTTGTAGAAACAGATTCTTGAAGACATCGGCCCACTGCCTGGCCAGAGCCTGATGTGATGATCAAGTGGTAGTAGAGGAGAGCCCATTGGGAGAAAGAGCATGTGTTAGTACCACTTGTTGGGATGATGTATGCTTTAGGTTTTGTCACTTTTGGACCTTCCTTCCCCGCCCCTTCTTTCTCTGTTAGAGTGGATAGTGGAAATATAAGGACTGGATGCTATCCCCTAGCCAAGACATTTTAGAAAAGTGAGTCTCGGGCAAGACAAGACTCTCCTCTAGTCTCCCCAGCTTAGATCTCTGGTTCTCCTGATCCTCTGAAACTGCCACCTGCTATCTTCTGAAGAACTGTGTGTTCCTAAATTGATTCTGAGAAGGCAGGATGCTGCTGCCAGATACAAGTAGACTAAGAAACCATGGAGATTTTTGGCTATTCTCAAGAGCCAGGATGCTGTAAAGCAGAATGGCACCATCCCAACAACTGGTATTGCATCTTGTGTGCGGCTGGACAGTGGCTAGCCTAGGCACTTTTAGAAAGAGGATCACTGGATCTCCGAGTACATAGCCTAAAATCAAGTGAAGGGATATTCAAGGAAATGAGTTTATTATTAGGACCCAGGAATGTTCTAGATAAGAGAACCTTTAGAAACCAATCCCAATGCAGTGGCACACACCTGCGTTTTTCAGTACTGAGAGGCAGACACAGGAGAGTGACTACAAGTTCAAGGCCAGCCTTGGTTGGAGCAGGTTCCAGGCTACCTAGGACAACATAGTGGCATAGTAAGGCCCTGTCTCAGAAAAGGAGAGAGGGAGGGAGAGAGGAAGGAAGGAAATTGGAGGCTCCCTCTTGGAGTAATCGAGGTCCAGGAAGCTATGCAAACCAGCGCCGCCGCCGCCTCGTTCCACAATCCTGGAGCCGTGTACTTTGTTTTCTGGTGCGGTCATCTCAGGCCTTTCTGCTTCCTTGTCCAGCCATCTTCGTGCCTTTCCTCCCTGCTTCCGTTCCTCTTTCTAGGCACTTGTCCCTGCTGGAGTGACAGATCACTGTTCCTACTCTCAGGAAGTCCATCTTCAGTGATGCTGAACCACAGTCACTGCTACAGTCCACGTGGCTGATCCTGCTCACATCATGAGTACAGTTCTAAATGCCTTTCTTCAAACACCCCCAAGAGTCATCAACATTCTGTCTTCTGCATTGGACAAGCAAGGAAGCTAAGACAGGAAGACATTTGTCCAAGGGTTTCAGGAGCCAGGCAGGCAGTCTAACATCATCTACCCCTGGAATTTGTAAGGTCCCAGATACTTACTGCATCTCCCATCCTCTGTGCACCTGTACCCTTATGAGTGGTTTCCACAAAGGGTAGAGCCAGAACTCAATCACAGCCCTTTAGAATCCAAGACCCAAAGAGTTTTGTCTATGTCGAGCATGATGCTTGTAGTGATTCTTGCTCAGAAGCCAGCATGGAAAGGGGTGTGGATTCATCCAGGGGTGCAGAATCACAAGAGACTCCCAGGTTAGATCCTCAAAGTCTCCTAAAAATAAAAAAGCCTTTAGGAAGCTGAAAAATTGAGTAGCAGGTACTTATTGGAATAAAAACTATAAAGCTTGATGGATACAAACTGCTGTGTCTGACATTGTAAACGTGTCTTTTTCTTCTCCTTCTTTCCTTTCTCTTTTCCAAAATGGGGTAGCAATATGTAACGCAGGTTGACCTTAAATACACAACCTTCTTGCTTGGATTAGAGAATGAGAAGCTAATCTTCTAAATAGGCTTTGCTGTGGTATAACATGTTGAATTCACCTATTTAAAGACGATACTGCTCTTCAGTATATTTACATAATTTATGTAGCCATTACCACTATGCAACTTTAGGACATTTCCATCGCCTCTAAAAGTGAACTCTATAAGCAGCTGCTCTCCATCTCACCTTTCCAGCTTCATCCCAACCCTTATCAGCCACTCTGAACTTTCTGATCCATGCCTCTGCAATCATATAATTTGTAGCCTTTTATGCCTAGCTTCTTTCAGATGACTTAAAGCACTCCAGGGTCATTTGCCATGAAGTATGTATCAGCGTTTCATCTCTTTGTATTGCCAAACAGCATCTCACTGTGTAGCTATGACACATTTTGCTATTTAGCTGATAGGCATTTATGTAGTTTTCTCCTTGGGGGAATTTGAGAATGTCGCTGTGAACATTGGTGTGCACTTATTTTCATATATACATGCGTCTTCGTTTCTATTTGTTTTGTTTTGAGGCAGGGTAGTCCAGGCTGGCAACGGTCTGAAGCCCTTGGTCATCCTGCATCTGCCTGCCTAGTACTAGGTTTGTAGACACGCATCCACTCACTATGCCTCTTGGCTGTCAATGTTTCCATTTCTTTTGGGCACTTAAGTACAGGAGTACTTAGAGCAGAAATCGCTACATATTTGTAGCGATTGACCCTGTCATTTGGGCCACTTTACAGGGAGGAAATGAAAGCACAGGGAAGGGAGGGTCTCACTGCTGGAATTTAGAGGAGCAAGACTCAACAGTCAATCTTTCCTGTCACTACCCAGGACCAGGACTATAGCAGAAGAAATAAGGTGTCCTATGCTTAAAATATAAGGATGTGCTCACTCTTGACATAGGGTTAAGCTCTAGAAAGGTACTGCCTTTTTAAATTTTGCCCCCTAAGTTCCTAGTTTGCCATTTTCCTTATCTTGGTCCCGGAGTGCTGTTCTCAGTGCTGGGGAAGGTGGGAAACAAAATAATGATCGTTCATCCATCATTGTTCATGCCACATGGAACTTGCAGAGGTCCTATTGCTGCTCATGGGAGATGGTGAGAATCAGGAGGATTTTACCTTTAAAACATGTAGCCTAGTTCCTGGCACCAAGGCACTGCCCTAGAGATACTAGCTGGCACTGTTGTGGTGGTGGTTGACATATCTCTGACCTTATGTACTATGAAGCTGCTTATTAGTAACTCACTGTAGCTTAAGGGACATCCTGATACCTTTCTTTTGTGACCTGAAGCCCCATGCCCAGGGCATGAAAGGATGAGCCACCTCCCAGGGATCAAGCAGTTTTCTGGATGGACGAATCCAGATTCTCTTCTAACCTGTTAGGCCAACCCAGGAGGTATATGTCCCAGCCACAGTAGCAGCTCTGGCTCTGCTTTAACACATCCCTTTTCTTCATGTGCTATATACATTTTGTGTTTAAATCTTCATCTCCAAAGCCAAGGTGATGTTTTTGTGCTTCCCAAATGGAGAAACCACTGATAGGCAATACCTTTGGGGTCAAGGTAAGCCAGATAGGAGATGGTATGGATTCTTCTTGTGGAAAAGGCCGTATTGGTGACCCTATTTGTCATCTTCTCCTCCTCCTGGTCTTCCACAGTTGGAGTATGGACAGAAGACAGAGTCTATAGGAGGGGACTTGAGGAATGTACTTCAATGTCTAGATTTAAAAACAAAAAAAGATGTATCAGCCATGCAAACAATTTGGAATGATGAGGGTCTTGTCACTCAGTTTAGCACAGTGCCATATAGGTCCTGTGTGTCGCTTAGACTCACACTTAATAACAGAAGCTCAGGGGCGCTGCTCTTCCTAGCCTTGAACACATAACATGTCTAGCACCTAAACACAGGTGAGCAGAGGTTATCCACAGAAAGTCACCTCTCCCTTGCGCTGTCCACCAATTGTGGAGCCCTGGAGAGACCGTGAGCTAAAAGAACTCCAGGTCTTTCTCCTTTGTTTCTGCCCCCTCCCCCACCACAGCACGCAGCCTGACCGAGTGAGTGGTTGTTCAACAGACGGTTATTAAACTGATAAGTGGAATTGGATCCACCAGAGTCCTGCATGTGGGCTGTGTGTTGAAATGGGAGAACCACGTAACACTAGTTCTAACTGCACAGAGGTGGATCGAAATTTCCAGAGTGCTTTTTATTTCTCCATCTGTATTTTGTTTGCAAGTAAGAAGAAAAGAGGGGCTGGAGAGATGGCTCAGTGGTTAACTGACTGTTCTTCCAGAGGACGTGAGTTCAATTCCCAGCAACCACATGGCAGCTCACAACTGTCTATAACTTCAATTCCAGAGAATCTGGCCCTGCCAAACATACATGTAGGCAAGACACCAATACACATAAAAATAAGAGTAAATAAATCTTTTTTAAAAAGAAGAAGAAAGAGGAAAAGAGGAAGTCCTACCGGAAGGGTTACCAATTAGTCATCTTTCACCAGTCTCTCTCTTCCTCAGCTCCAGTGAGGTGGGATTTAAAACCCCCAAATCCATTGTCTTTCACTAGACCCCTTAAACCTTTCCTGGTCACTGGTTACTCAGAAGTCAAAACCCAAATGCACCTAGGGTCTTAGCAAGTAGTATGAGAGAGTGAAGAGGTATAGTCTGGTAGGATGTGATGCACCGAGGTGCCAGGTGTGGGGAGCAAGCTGGGAGGCTCACATCTTAGCCCTTACCATAAGGCTAGTTCTTCAACTGAATTTTCCAGTCATTCTGCAAGTGAAAGTAACCTCTAACCCACGGAGTCAAGTCCAAATTCCTGTGCCTGGTACACTGGCTGTCTTGGAGCTGATTCCTTCCTAGTAGGCATATTTTGCTCTAGCGTCTTTACCTCTTCTTGTATATACCCCATCTCGACTGCACCAGATTAACCCCTGATTAGGTGTACCACCACCTCCCCCTTTTATTGCTTCGCACACGGGGTTCCTGCGTCCATTCCCTAAACCCGAAATGTCACCTTTTCCTTCTGTGGTGATTCTTGCTCCTCCTCTGAGAGGCCAGTGTGCTCTGAAAAGAGAATAGTCACTTTATGGATTTTGATCTGTTTATATATCTGTCTATTTGGGGCGTGGGGGGAGGGAGTCACTTTCCACCAGCAGGGCGGACTTCCTGTTTATCTGCATGCTCACAGCACCAGCGAAGGGCTGGCTCACTCTGTGGGTTAAGAATGAATGTCTATGGAGTACGTGAATGGCTGTCTGAGCAAAAGACTATCTTTCCAGGGACCTCCACCAGCAGGAGGGTTGTGTGGTCTTAGCACAGGTGTACTAGTAACTGCTGCTCACTGCTGCCCCTGGTGGCAGGTCTTTGGCTTGAGGGACTTCCTGGACAGTGCTCTAACAGGAGGCGGTAAAGGCAGCTTCGACCCCAGGAGAGCTTTGTCCTAAATTCAGAGGCTTTTGGCAACTTCCGCCTGCCTGCTTGCTTGCCAGCGTGCTACCTTTCTGGACATACATCTAGCTTAGCTGTTTCCTGGGTCAGCTTCCTTCTTTCGGCTGGGTGTCACCTTCTCGTTCCTCAGAAGCACTGGGCATACCTTCTTCCTAAATGGCAAATGGAATGGATTTCTACAGTATCTTCAGGGTCCTTCTGCTACTTCCAATATTAAATAAACGTGCAGAGCCTGAACTCGAAGCCTAACTCTAAGTTAGGCACAGGGTAAAGCGTAGACTGGCAGGTGGTGGTAGGGAAAGGTATGACCCCAGCGGTCAGGAGGCTGAGGCAGGAGGATCATGAGTTCATATGACGCCATCTTATCCCCCAAACAATCCAAAACAAAACAAATTCAAAAGGTATCAAAGCAGGAAATAAACTTACTGGATGTCAGCCATTGGACCAAGCCTGGTGTATGCTCTACCTTATTTAATGTAATTTAAAACCACCCAACTTGGTAGAAAATTTACACCCGTGTTGCGTAGGAGAAAGCTGGGACTGTAGGACATGAATCTGCTGATTTCACTGAGAATGGCAGAGATGTAGTTGGGAGCCAGATCTGAGTAACATCAGAGACAAAGTCCCTTCCTTTCACTCTATGAAGACTGCTGAGATTTAGTGGTACAGCCTGAGCAATAGGACTCGAAGACTTGACTCTTTCCCTTGTGTCAGACTTTGATCATGAATGACTACAAGGCTGCAATTGATAACAGAAACATCTTCTCTTTCCCAGGGGAAAAAAGTACTCTTGGGCAGCTTCCTGTCCTCCAGATACTCCTGTGCTTTTGCTAGTCAAAAGATCCGGAGAGTCAATAATCTTACTGGACCAACCTGTATAGCAAAAAAAGTTGTTAGGATTACAACTCTCTGTGTGTGCAATAGTGACTAGCATAGTATTCTTCAAGGAAGGTGCATGCAACCCTCTGATGGTTATTTTTAATTGTCAACTTGGTACAATGTGGGAAAGAATCTCAGTGAAGGATGATCTGAGTCATATTAGCCTACAGTCCTGCCTGGGAGGGTTAGCTGGATGGGAGAACCCACCCTGTATATGGGTGATACTATTTCATGGGCTGAGCCCTGAACGGCGCAAGGGTGGAATACGTCAAGCTGATTAGTAAGCATGCATGCATGCATTTCTCTCTGCTCTTGACTGTGCTGTGAGCAGATGTCTCTAGTCCCTCCACATTTGACTTCCCTGCTCCGATCAACTGTGACATGGAATTGTAAGCTCAAACAAACCTCCTTTATCCCTAAGATGATTTCAATCAGATGATTATCACACCAACAGAAATAAAACTGGAGCAGACCCCTAGATTAGCAGATGAACAAAGCATGTCATCCAGTGACAGATGAACCCCACTATCCCAGGGATTTAGCAAACCAGGGGCTCCCTCTCAGGAAGTCAGTTCCCTGAGGAACCATAGCCCTCCAGATAGCTTTATTTCAAGCTGTGACTTGGGGATTCAGGCTGCCAAGATTTTACGTGTGTAACTTTTGAAGCCACTGGGTTTCTGGCTGCTGAAGCAGAGGAAAAGAAAAGGGATACATAGCGGCTTTCAGATTTGCCACATCTGCTCACACAGGGAGCCTGGACAATGTTTGGTGTGCCTGGCTCTTTTTTGCATAGTACAGAGTCCCTGCCCACCAGAGCCCTGGGTTCGTCTTTGCTTCTCCAGCAGGCATCACCTGTATATGCTTTGTTTTTTTTCTCTGTGCGGTAAAATCCCAAAAGATTCCTTCTGCCTCTGACAGGCCCTAGCATTAAGACATGGCCCTTGAATTGGGAGTCAGGGCTGTAAAGACCATTAGCAGCAAAGCCCAGGCCTATTCATAAGGTCCCATCTTTATCCTTAAGGACAGCACACAGTTTCCCCTCAAAGTGATATGCACAGAAGCAAGTCTAGCAAAGCAAAAAGCCATCGAGCATTTTTCTTTTAATTTGCCTTTTGCATATACTTTGGAGCATACGGTTACAGTTCAGTTTTGCACGAAGCAGTCAGTGTGGCACAATGGTTACCATTTCATGTGCTCCTAAGTTACTGCCAAACACCACATCACAGTAGTAATGCTAATAACCCCAGTTCACCCCAGCCCTCAGTGGGCAGCCCCTTCACAGCACGGCTGCTGTAACTTGTACACTCCACCCATGTGAGGTCATTACATTTCTCTCCTCCTGAAAGAGGCCTGGGGAAGCTTGATGGAACAACAGAGCAAACTGAGTCTGAGAATAGTATTAAAAATATAGCTAGGGAAGGATACAGCTGGACCTCACTAAAGGGAGGCCTGGCTGACTCTAACCCAACACTCTTTACCACTGTTAGGTATAGAAAAACCATGAGGCCCACTGCAGTGGCAAATGAGATATTTCTCTCCAGCCATGTTTATTTCTCTGTGAAATTTCTTCAAAAGACCACTTAAGACCCTGGAGCTCAGCACCCTGGTCAGGAATGGTTATATGGTCAAATTTGGCTCCTAAACCTTGCCTGGCAGATGGGCTTCATGTGAACAGCAAGTCTTCTCCAACCAGCCAATCCCGAGACTAGCCAGCAGGCATTTGTTAGGACCAATTTTACACTCATTTCTATGGTGACCAGTCAGGGGCCCACCTTCAGTTGTTAGAGGACCTTCAAATTCATCTAGTCCAACCATATGGAGTTTTAGTTGGTTGATCGGTTGGTTGGTTGGTTGGTTGGTTGGTTGGTTGGTTTTTTAAAACAGCATTTCTCTTTGTTGCTCTGGCTGTCTTGGAACGTAATCTGTAGACCAGGTGGGCCTAGAACTCAGAGCTCAGAGTTCTATTTGTCTCTGCTTCTGGAATGCTGGGTTGAAAGACATGTGTCTCCACAACCCAACCATTCTGGAATTTTATAAAAAAGGGGAAATCTGGGCTCTCTTTAACTTCTGAATTGCCCCGAGTCCCACAGCTAGTATGAAGTGTTTTGGGCTGGCTTCAGAGTAGTACTCTGTAGAGATGTCACAGTCAGTGATGCTTTCTTCTTTAGGGCATTAGAGGATGGCCAGGAAATCATCCTTTGTCCTTTATGACACACTAGGCCAGTGGTTCTCAACATTCCTAATGTTGTGACCCTCTAATACAGTTATGGTGACCCCAACCATAAAATTATTTTCATTGGTATTTCAGAACTGTAACTTTGCTACTGTTATGAATCATAATGTAAATATCTGTGTTTTCTGATGCTTTTAGGCAACCCCTGTAAAAGGGTCATTTAACCCTAACAGGGTCAAGACCTATAGTTTTTAGACAGTTTTGCTCTTCATTCTCCAGGATGGAGAGTGACCCAGGGCTGTCTCTCCACATGGTGGCAAGACTTAACTGGACCAAGTTAAAAAGTACAGCTGTAATATCTGTCTCAAAGGAGCAGACTGTGCACAGCCTCAAATGTTTTCCAGGGAAATCTGGGCTAGAATTTGTGATTTTTGTTGTTGTTGTTTGGTTTTTAGCATCAGAATTTCAGGCCAAGTTCTAAAGACAGTCATTTTAAAATATGGATGGGAATGAGACTAGAGAAGGAAAAAGATCTAAAAGAAATGTGTTATTAAATATTATTTGGAGCTAAGTGGTGGTGGCATATGCCTTTAATCCCAGCACTCAGGAGGCAGAGACAGATGGATCTCTATGAGTTCAAGGACAGCCTGGTTTACAGGGTGAGTTCCACAGCTAGGGTTACACAGAGGAAATCCTGTGTCAAAAAAACAATATATATTATTTTAGAACAGCCTGGGCTACATAATGAATTCTAGGCTTATGTAGACTGTATAATAAACGTGTGTGTGCCATGTACTTGTTAGAATAAGTGTGTGCAGGTGCACATGCTATGGAGACTTGGAGGCAGTATCAGGAGTCTTTACTTGATCTCCCTCATTATTTTTTGAGAAAAGAAATTCTCAGTGTATTCTGGAGCCCACGGATTTAGCTAAACTAGCCAGCCAATGCACTGCCCCACCCACTGATGGGGTTATAGACGTGTTCCATTACCCTGGACTTTTTACACAGGTTCTTGAGATCTGAACTCATGTCCTTCTACTTGCAAAGCAGATGCTCTGTCAACTGAACCATCTCCCAGCCCAAAGTCCATCTTTTTTAATCATGTGGATTAAGTTTTATAATTTACTTCCCAGCCAGTGAGACTAGTTTAATTACCCAGCAGAACAGAAACCTTGGCAGTCATCAGTGGCTGGGTAACCAGGCAAGGAACCTTTGGTCTAGGCTTCTCTAGCTGGGGAGCTTATGATTTGACTCCATCTTCAGGTATAGGAAGCAGCCTCTTTCCTGAGACTCTATGGGAGTCCTGTTCACCTGACTCCCAACACCTTTGCTCTGAAGCATCTTGAGAACAGGGAATGCTTTTGCTTCCTCTCCTAGCCCAAGTGATACAGATAGAAACAGACCATCCTTCTGCTGTCCTGAATCTATATAGTGGCCCTTAGCTTTTCTGTTAGTCATTCCTAAGGTCGCTGGTGACCTGCCTGTAACCTTGGCCTCTTCAAAGACTAGTAGGACTATTTAAGTCCCAGACAGCACACTGAAGCCCCCAGGCTGCAGTGGGCACCCTTTAGGCAGAGAGGATGTTCATTGTATATTTGTGGAATTTCTCTGGGCTTATAGACCCACATCGAACCTTATCTGAGATATAGGCGGTTGGAGACTTGGCACACTGGTGATTTGTCCTGGCAACAGATGAGACATCTTTGTACCACATGCTGTTGGTAACCCCTAAAGGCAATGCTGGAGTTAATCATGAGAATAGCTGGTGGTCATTTACAAGCCAAGGCTTTTCCCAAGGGAAGACAGAGAGGAGGAGGAGGAGGAGGAGGAAGAGGAGGAGGAGGAGGAGGAAGTGGAGGGGAAAGGTGAGACAGAGAGGAGGCAGGCAAGAACAGAGAATGTTTTCTTCATTTCAGATGCATTTGGGGGGCTTTCCTGAAAGTTGTGGGAACAAACCACTCTGCAGTTACTCCGAAAGTATAAACAGGTGCACACAGTGCTGGGACACTGCTTAGGAAGATATACACAGCTTTGACACCAGCAGATACACAGAATGGTTTATTTAGGAATTTCCATTTGCAGACACTTCGTTCAGGGTATCTGTGGGAGAGAGAGAGAGAGAGAGAGAGAGAGAGAGAGAGAGAGAGAGAGAGAGAGAGAGAAGGAAGGAAAAGAAAAAAGAAAGAAAAAGTCTCAGGACACTTGGACAAGTTATCATTTTTAATAGAATAATTACTTAAGTAAATATTACTCCTGCACCTCCTCCAGGATGATTCCTTCTGTGAGATGAAATGAGCCTTATAGGTTGGACTTGACAGCTTTCCTGATGAGCAAGATTTTGATATGGGGCTTATTACATTTCGGGGAGTCTAGGGACACAATGAGTGTTTTAATTTCAGAAAGCAAATTTAGAAACTAAGGACACATAAATATTTGCTGGATCCACTCACCTTCATTCAAATGCATGTTGAAGTAGGATATAGCAGACCCCCCCCCTTATCACCCTCGCCCCAAACCCCATACTTTTCTCTGTTTGGGTGTCCTGCTGTGGACCTTTCTACTACCCGGAATCATATATATGGTCTGAGAGTTCATGCACAGGCAAGAGTTGGGAGAGCGGAATTACCTGACTCAGCCAAGCTCCGGCTACTGACTTTGGGCTAGTCATTCTCCCCTCTGTAGCCTCAGTTTCCCAACTGCCTTCCAGGATCTGAGTCATATTCCTCAGCAGGTTACTCGTTGAGCTGGCTCTGCCCCTTTCATCTTGGCTGGCGGCTGTCAGGCAGGTGGGACTAGCCTATCAGAAACCGGTTAGCTCCTGGGTTCTTGGGAGCAGCCAGTTGACTTAAGCCTTTCTGGCATTCTTGTAGGAGAACTTGACTTTCCACCTAAATTGCCCCCATGGAGCTGAAGCTGTCCTGACGTTGCCTTGGGAAGCCCAGATAATGCTGAGCAAGCCAGCTGCGTTGCATAGCTTCTGCAGGTCCAAGCCAGTGCGTTCCAAAGTCATGCCTGCAACTGATTTACAGAGAAGCTGCTAGAAAGGGAAAAAGAAAGGGGTGTGGGGGTGGAGCAGGAAAAGGCTGGCAGGTTCAGTCCCAGGGCCTGGATGGAAAAGTGAATGGGTCATGGTAAGGGGATGGTGCATGCGCGCTGGGGAGCTGGCCACACCGCCCTCCCTCCTCCTCTCCTGGAATGCAGTGTGTATTTACTGCCCTGTGGATCCTAGTTCCTCTCAGGAAGTCATTTTTTCCAGGGCTAGAGGAGACGAGCCGGCCATCTCTCCTGAGAACTGCTCCACTCTCCCAGTTAGAACTCTTGGGGGATCACGGGGTGGTGGCTAAAGAGGTCTTTGGAAAAGCAAGGGAGCTGAGCCAGAAGGTGGTACTGAGAATGTATAAGTGATCGCCCTGGACTGGCCTTACACTTGCTTCTCTTCTGCTGTGAGACAGGGAAGGACGTGGGGATTGAATGAATAGGATGAAAGTAGTTTAGCAACCTTCTCCCTCCCTGCCCACAACAAACAGTCCCAAAGGACTGCCTCCAGTGACCCAGTGACGCTCAGCCCCTCTCCTCCGCTAGCCACTGGGGGAGGAGCGTGGGGGGGTATTCAGATGCTTTTCTCCTCCTAAAGGTTTCCGTTTGAGAATTAGGGATGTCCTTTCCTCCTTCACAGGCTTTGGCTGGAGCTTTCTCTGTGTGACATCCAGCTTCTACCTCCCCACTTAAACAGGGTGTTCTCTAAATTGTCCCGTATCCCATGTCCCTCTATCCCATATCCCACAGCCAAGCCTAGGTCTGCTTGGTTTAGGTAGGTCTTTGTTCTTCAACTGTCCTAGGCATCAGATGGTGTTTAGGGCAGGGTCCTAGTCTCTGCACCCTGGGTACTAGAGACACCTTCCCCTCAGTTATGACAACCAAAGAAGTCCTCAGATGTGTCAAAAGTCCCCTGGAAGTGTGAAAATGTCCCACTAAGACTCCCTGGCCAAATTTCTCCCAACTCCATTTCCTTCCCAGCTCTGTTCACTCTCAGGAATGGTCCGCATTTTTTCCCTTGACCCCAGTCTTTCTCCACTTGGCAGCACATTATTGGAACCTAAGAAGTTTCTAGAAACCCCAAACATATCTATCCTCGCCCTAATAATTAAACCTGATACTCTAGGATGCGGGAACTCTGAAAAGTGTCCCAAGTCAGACTGGAGGCCACCTTAGTAGGCTCTCTGATCTCCCCAGTGTGATAAGCCAACAGAGAAGGATACCATGGTGGGCTTCTGTGTTGTCAGCACTTAGAACAATGTTTGGGGCCTTGAAGGGACTCCAGACTAAATTTGAATGAATGATGGAATACCGCAGAAACGCCATCGTTACTCTCGGGTGGGTTCTCTTTAGGGATTCTTCCATTTTTGTTACTCATCCAACCGACATGAAGTGTTTGCTGGAGTGGAGGCAGATGCTGGAGTGCAAAGAATGGGAAATGGGAGCCCTTTAGAAGCCTCTGGTGTCTCGGTGATGATGCAGATGGCAGAGAGACTGCAGAATAAGCTGGCCCTCCTAACAGGCACCAGACACCCTACACTCTTGTGTGAGGTGTTTCCGTTCACATCTTCACACTTGCAAATCATCACAGCTGAAATGTGAAGCGAAATGTGGCTGCCATTTCCCAGGAGAGGAAGCAAGGCTCCAGGGAGTTACTTAATGCCCTGAGAGTCACCTGAGTACTTGCAGCCAGCCTGGATGCAAAGCCAGGTTATTCTTTGCGGCACTCAATGCCACATGCAGAGATGAGACTGAACCAGGGGTTCTTGGGTCCCCAAGTGCAGGTGGATACTCAAAAAATAGATCCTACCCCAACCATGAATTTACTGTAAAAAGTCACCCCCAAGCTCTTCTGTGCACTAATACCAAGACTGTCTACATTTGGGAGCAGACCCTAGGACAAAGATTCATCTAAAACAGTTATCTGATAAAGGAAGACAGTATTTGTATGAAGCATAGAGATGAGGTATCCCAGTTGTGTAAGCAAGCAGGTCACTATGCCGGACAACTACAGCTACATCCTATTCTAGCGCTGGGCCCCACAGGAGAGAGTATTGAGACAGATGAGATACTTAATCACAGCACTTCTGTTGGACTTCATGCCTGAGTCTCCCCATCCGTGGAAATGAACACGATTATTAAGTTTCAGTATAAGGATGCATTTGAGAAAACTCATAATACTTACACCATAGAGAACAGAGGCAGCAGAGTTGCATGCCCAACAAGAAAGAAATGCTGTACATAGGATGTGAAGAGAGCTGTGAATTGCTTAATAGACAGGGTTGAGTGTGATCTATAAGAGACAAAGGAACTATGTTACGGGACTGGAAGTTCTACCTGAAGGAGCCAAAGAAGAGTGTGTCTTCTTTGCTAGATACATTGAGACATGCAAGCTACATTCAGGGTGAGGTTGGAAGCCTGAGGCTCAGGACAGTCATTCTCTTCTGGTCTCAAAGTGGGAGCAGAGAGCAGAGATGTGTACCCAAATGTCTTGGACCTTTGACCCTCTCACCTCACTTGTCCCTGCTGGCAGAGTTCAGCCAGGAGGTGGAGGGAACAGCACAGAGGGAAAAGCAGGCAGGCAGTGAGTCTGACCCAGAGCAGCCAGCGGGAAGGAGCTGCTGATGCTGTCATTGTTAGATCAGCAAGGCGGGGACATTGCCTGGCTCCTCACAGGCAGCCTCAGATATTTTCCAGTGAGTGAGCCACTGACCTATTAACTACAAATCAGGGCATCACTCAGGCCCCAAATAGCATTGTTACTGAATAATATAACTGTAAGTATTGTCCCTTTGAGCTTCTGCAGATGGAGAAAATGGTTTGTTCCTGAGAGTTTTGATGATGTTATATATTTGTTGATCCAGAGAATCCTCTTTTACATTCATTCAGAATTCTAGACTGCAATGCAAAGAAAAGCAACAACAACAAATTACAATCAGGGTTATAGGTAGAAATAGCAAAATACTGTTTTGCATTAAAATCGATGTGGGAGGCATTTGGTGGTGACTTTGTGTTTTAAGTGGAGGGCTTAAGGCTCCTGCTTAAGACCAGCCAGACAGGGATCCATGGAAACTACATGGGATGCGGTGCAAGATCACAGTGATAACAATAATGCCTAGGGTGTAATGTTAATGGGGGGGGCAATTGTTCCTCACATGAGCCACCCTGTCCCATGGAACAGTTATTTACCTTGTCAGTTTGTTTACTCATCATATAATGGAGCCTATACAAGCTTTAAATACTTGTACTACAATAGTGATCTTTTCTGTCAGACTCTTCTTCCATGTAAGGGCCACACAGCTATGTTCAAAGACTTTAAGAACCGTCAAGGTGAGAGACAGCAGTATGACCAGTAATAACAGTCCTCTAGAGTGGGGCTTCTTAAGCTTTTCTACCCATAATCCTTTTCACCAAGTGTTCTTTATATAATGCCCTATACATGTGTATATAAAATAGATACATAAATTGAAGTTGCTAAACTATGAAGAAATAATCTCTTACTATAATTTTAATACATATATTTACATTTCATACATAAAAACAAACCACATATTAATGAGATGGGTGTGTTGGATTTTTCTTACATAAATATAAGGACTTAAACCTTGTCTGCGAATTTGATTTTCAGGATATACAACATCTTCAACATTTTTCAGATATCATAAATACACAAAACTAAACAACAGGCAGATGTTTAGGCCATTTCAGAAATTGTTGGGAATCTTGATTTAATCCCAAGTCAAAATACATTTAATAATTTTTTATGAAACCCAAGTCATCCACTCAAATAGCAAATTTTTAAATCAAATATTCTAACATAACACAATCCAAAAGTATATTAATTTGATACTTATATGCTGAGCAATGCTGGCAGGGAAATACTAAAATCTGTTTTCTGTAAATAAAACATTTTGTTTCTATGAGAGCAGAAGATTCACATGGGCTATGAAACACACTGAAATAATTCACAACATACAGGAATCATAATATGCAACAATCACAAATAATATTTCAAGCAGCGGTCTGTATGTCACACATGTAACACAAAGCATGTACGTTGTGTGTTTAGAACCAAAGTTGCAGTGACAAAATGAGAAGATGCTTGGGTGAGTGCAGCCACTAATACCCTTGAGTACAGCCACCAACACCTCTGAGTGAAGCCACCAACACCCAAGTGCAGTCACCAACACCTCTGAGTATTAATAGACATCTGATTTGAAGGCATCTTTGGTTATCACACCCATATGTTCAGAAACCTTGATTTTTTTTCATCAGTTATGTGACCCCCTTTGGGGTGGGGACCTCTAGGTTAAGAAACTGAGTTCTAGAGAGTGCTGACTCCATTGAGAAGCAATCACATAATATCTGCTAACTTATATAATTCCTAATTCATGGCTCAGCTGAGGAGTCAGTCACAGACAAGGGAATAGTGTGCCAGTTTCCAAGCCAGTGAGTGAAGGCCTTCAAAAAGATCTGCACCTGGCTCCCCTCGGTTGACTTGTCTAACAAATGCTTTCCAATACATACACCTCTCAAGCAGTTGCGGTTTCTACAGAGCAAAGGGAAGCCATTTGTTATAAAAGCTAGATCCGGAAGAACTAGGCTGTTTTGCATCTTCCTCAGATGGTAATGGGTGCCATTAGTTTCATCTTCTCAAATGAGAGGCAGATGCTTGGAGGTCCTGAAGTCATGCCACATTTGCACTGAAACAACAACCAAGTTTGCCAAACTTAGAGGATTAACCGGAAGTCACCACAAAAAGCGCCTAGGGAAAAGGAAGCTTATTTACATGGCTCCTCGGGGGTGTTATTTATTTACATCCATCCTGAGGGCTTTCAGACAGCAGATGACGTAGAGGCTCTGTACCTTCTGCCAGGCATGGATATGACCCCAAGTTTGTGGAGAGAAGCAGATATAAGTCTTATTCCTGTCCCCAATCCCTCTCTCACTAGTAGAATGACTACTTTATGTGTGGCCACTAAATCATCTTGAAGCAAGATGATTGTATGGTTGTTGTCTATTCTATCAGAATTAAAGATATTCTGTTCTTAAAGAGGTCATACACTAAAAATTAGTGGCAAAGAAGGTGAGAAAAGATGACCTCTGAGGGGGCATGTGATGGACAAGGGTAGGTTATAAAGTGATGGATTTCATTATAAACTTTTTGACCCAGGCTTGAGGGGGGTTTTTTGGTTTTTGTTTGTTGCTAACTGGTATTTTTAGTCATTCTGAGACATTATGCAGGTCTAATATTGTGTACCATGCTTAGCACGTGGTAAGAGGGTAATAGATGAGGCCACTCATTTCTATGCAGCAGGGTGATCTGCCTTCACTGTTTTCTGAATGGTTCAGAAAGGGACTTAGGGTTTTCTATCTCAACTGCTTACAGCCCTAAAGCTCCAGCATTGCAGCCTGAGCTACGTCCTGCTTGCCAATCCAGCTCTCTGATTCCTTCCCATTTGCTCCAAGACCATCTTGTCATCAATCCCAGTACCTCTCCTAAGGAGGGTAGGCGGGTATATCTCACAGTTCTGACCTAATCAAAGCCTTTGTCACTGTCAGCTTTGGAGCCTGTCTCCTGGCCCTCTAGGCTGTGTTGGGGAAAGGAATGAGCAAAGAAGGAGTTGCGAGAATCCAGCTCGGACTTGCTAAAATCAGGCAGAGCATCATTTTTTAAACTGTTTTCCAAGCTGGTGAATGAGGTGGCATAGCAACAAGACATGTATCCCTGATTTTTATCAAGGTACTTGAGAAGGCTCATCATGAACCCTTTAGGCAAAATGGTCACGCCAAAAATCAGATAGATCTCAGTGAAATCAGCTGGACTGCGGTGCCTCTTTAGGGACCAGGGTATTCTAGACTTATTCCCATTCTGTCCATGTTTTCATTTGTAGCTTGTATATCCCTAAGTATTATCACCTGAAGTTGTCCAGCTTGTTGATCTCAGAACTTTTGCTGCTACTTATGACCTATGGTGATAGTTTTGAAGTCTGTTTACAATCCCCCAAAGTAACTCTGCCTCATTGGCTTGTTTGGATGATTAAATGTGACAACACAGAGAAAATGCTTGGCCCAGTGCTTGGGTCCTTATAAGCATCTGTGGCCAGAGATGACCTGAAGTAAAGGCAGTGGAGTAGAGTATAAAGTGATGGAGACCACCTTCTGAAAGGTCTAAGCAGAGAAGAGAAATGAACCAAATTTAGTTACTCAGAGAGTAATATCAAGTCTGTCATTAACATACATGACAATCTTGGTGGTAGCATGAATGTGAAGCATATGGCATTCACAATCAGGAAGCAAAGAAACATGAATGCTGGTGTTCAGCTTACATTCTCCTTTTTATTCAGCCTGCATCTCAGTACACAGAAAGTGCTAGCCATATGTAATATGGGTCTTCCCACTTCAGCTGACACAATCAGGACACTGCCCAGATGTCTGTTTCCTAGGGATGTCTACATCCAGGCCAGCTGACCATGAAGATGAACTATAGATAGCAGAGTGAAGCAGTGTTACTCCCCTCCCTTGTGATTACACACCCAATAGAGACTTTTACTCAGTTTCAATTATCTGTCAATAAACTGAAACACTCACAAAAATAATGTGTGAAAAGAGAGTGGCCAGGATTGCAGGCAGTCTGGGACTAGTGTTAAGTTTTGCATTTTAAAGCTGAGAGTATTTGGTGTTGGAGTTTAGTGGTCAGCCAATGGCATAGCTCCATCACCTGAGAAGCTAAAGTACCATGTAGACAAAGAAGTGAGCCAGACAACTGGACATCAAAATATATAGCATGTTGCTGATCAAAGTAGACTTGAGAACATAACCAGAGTCTACTCACCAACTGGCTACTCTGATACCCCTTGCCTTCATAACCTCCATGCAAGAGTCCAGCAAGGGAACTTTGAATCTTCAAGACAGAATCTTACACAAGCCATTGCTTTCTCTGATACTGGAAGATAGACCAAGAAGAGAGTTTGCCTCTGCTACAATGTCTACAGGAGACTAGCTCCAAGTCAATAGAGGGAGATGCTTGTTACAAGCTCACTCATTCTGGGCCACATTTCCTAGACAAAAAGTAAGGTACATGACATTTGGAAAGGTCCTGAGAATTGACTAAAGATGCTTCAGCATAGAAAGGAGGTGAGAGAGTAACAGTTCCCCTCTAACATTTAGAAAGGCTGCCAAGATCTTAGCAATCATGTATTTTGTGTATATGAAGCTTATTGTTAATTCATTCAATGAGTCCTCAAATATTTATTCATCACCTGTTCTCTGCCAGGTGGGCTTTGAGGAAGAAGAAAATGGAGATTTCTTCTCTTAAAAGTTACGCTTTTTTGGGGGGACAGGCTGGGTAGTGGTAGTGCATATCTTTAATCCCAGCACACAGGAGGCAGAGACAGGTGCATTTCCGAGTTTAAGGTCAGTCTGGTCTATAGAACAAGTTTCAGGACAGACAGGGCTACACAAAGAAACCCTGTCTAGAAGACAACAAAAGCAAAAAACAAAACAACAACAAAAAAGAATTTATATTTTTTGACATGAGGAGAGACAGAGAAAATACAATGATACACTGTGCTAGAAAGTGGTGGCGGTTGTTAATGGGGCAGTGAGAATAATAACCTGAGAGGTGACGGAAGTGAGGAAATGTGACATGGGGTTGTTTGGGGAAAGAGAAGTCCAGGCAGGAAGCAGCTGGAAGCAGGGCCCTAAAGCATGTGTGTGTGTGAAAAGACAAGGAAAACAAAGGCAGCAGGAATACAGCAGAATGGCTGAGTTCTAGAGGACATTAAGGTGGAGAGACACAGAGCCATGGAATCCAAGGACCTCATCTATAGCAGCTCTGGTAGCTGTGGTTATTTGACCTTTGGAGACATGAATGGACTGAGATTGGTACCCCCAACCTCCCTTTGTTTTACAACTAAGAATATTTTTTAAAAATATTTATTTATTTTTATTTATGTGAATTGGTGTTTTGCCTGCATGTATAACTGTGTAAGGATTATCAGATCTTGGAATTACAGACAGTTGTTAGCTGCCATGTGGATGCTGGGAATCAAACTCAGGTCCTCCAGAAGAACAGTCGGTGCTCTTAACCACTGAGCCATCTCTCCAGCCCCTACAACTGAGAATATTAACACCAAGGACAATACCAGAGAAAAGCAACTGGTCAATGACCAAAACTAGGATCATGGCTGAGGTAGGACATAGGACATTTGTTTCTCAGCCCAGAGCTCTCTTCTTCCATGTCTCTGCTCTGTATGTGAACTTCCTTTGAAGAAGGTGACTGAGCCTCTCTGGCTTTTATGTAATGTCAGACTTCTACATTAACAATGATAGAACTTCCATCCTAGTGTGGGATGGGAAGCAGAAAATCATTGTTAATGTGTTCATTGGTGCTGTAGCAAATTCAAGGTGGAAGATGAATGACCATTGGCTTACAGTATGACCACACAGCACTGGCAAATCCTGGGGTGTACAGACTGCTTCCTGTGTACCTGACACTATTGCAAGGTGTCACTGACTGACAGTTGCTTACTCTTGACCACCACCTTAAGAAGCAAGCACTGTTATTTCCTTCACTGTAGAGAGGAGGGAATCAAGCTGAAAAAGCTGTATAACTGGTGCAAAAGCACATCATGAGTAAGTAGCTGAGCCAGCTGAGTACCTGACTTAAGCATCAGCCTTCTTGACATCTTTGATCATAGAGAATGGCCAGACCCAAGGAAGAGTGGCCAGGCTTGGGTAACTCAGAACATGTGTCTGTTTCCTGTGCAAGAAAATGCAAGTGGCTGATCCCCAGTGAACACTTTAATTTTCTTGTATTCTTTCCTGGAAGATGCTCCTCTTGCTGCTGCCCATCCAACTCAAAGACCTTTAGATTTTGACTGACAAGAGGACTTTACCACCCTCTGGGAAGAGGTCTCTGGGTATATGTTCTTTCCCCTCTCTGATGAATATCATAACTGAATTAAGCACTTAGAGGAGCCTGACTGTAGAAAGAAGGCACCCTCAATGACTGACAACAGACTCGGCATTTGGTAACCTACTAATGATCTATAAGTATACTACTTACAGCATTTCTATAAGGCATACTCACTCCACTAGGCTGTCATACTCAGGTCTTGCATGAGCATCACCTAGTCCCACAGCTTCTCACTACCACCTAAAAATAAGAGGCTGCAATAAATTCAGGAAGACTAACTGATTTGCTTAGCCCCAACATTATACTTATAAACTGGATCAAGAGAGAAAACATGGACCCCGGAGCAGATGTAGCCACCAGTCTCTGCTGACTAAGCAGTTATACTCCAAATACAATCCAAAAGGCCCTAGAGGCAATAAGTCACCCATCGACCCTCCCATCTTCCTAAAAAGAATAGTGAAGAGATATTGCAATATCAAAGAAGCCAGTCTTTAGGATTGGCTCTCTACTAAAAAGATTGTTTTCGTTTTCTGGGAACTGGCTGACTACATCTGTTGTACTAAGTCAGATTGTCAAGGGATTGACATGCGTTGGCCAGGTTTAGGAGTTTGTGTTGATATTATGGCTGTGAAAAAGCACATATTGGTCCCCACCATCTATATGACTGTAACTGATTTTTTTTCCTCTTTCTCTTCCATTTCATGCAACTTTTGCTCACAGCCTCGTTGGCATAATTGACACATTGGCTCAGGCCGCCAAGATTGCCAACTTGGAGCCTTGGATCCGTTAAATCAGTTATGACAGACGTGATTATTTACAAGAAAATAGAAGTCACTATAATTAGACCTTCTAAAGAGTACATTTGGGTAGAGAATGAGAAGGCACACATTTAATCTGGCATGAGGTGTTTGATTTCAGCCCTAAGCAGGTTCTTCTCTATTCTTTTGAAGGAGGTGTTGGGGTGTCTGGCACTCTGTAGAGATGGCCATCTATCAGTTGTATGTCACAGCTGCTGATAGATAGAAAAGCCAGGTGGTAAAGCAAGCGTCTAAGGCACCAACACAAATGGCTTTGGTTCTCCTTTTAGACACTTGTCCTCAGCAACAGTTTATTTTTTTGCTCATTAAAACAAGAGTTTTTTAAAAAAAAAAAAGAGCCCCTACCTCACCATAGGCTTGAGAAATTAAGTATGACACAGTAAAGAAAATAAATGTCCAGTAATATGCTGGACATAAGGCAATGAGTACTAGATCTCCTGGTGCTTTTAGAGCACAGACCAGTGGCTTCCTCCACCCTCCACTTTCTTATCATAAAATGCAGGCATACTCATCTCAAGTCCTGTATGAAGGTTGGAGAAAATGCAGAATGCAAAGGAGGCTTAGCAACCATCCAGTGCTGTTTCATGCCTCATGACTCTTACTGTCATATTTATAAATGTCCATATTAGTTGCATGCATTATATGTACTCTGGGCTGTGCATTCTAGAAGACAGCCAGCTTTTCTGTTGGGTACCGTAACACTGTGCCTATGGTCCATGATACATTTAAGCACTCCCCAAAATTTAATTTTATTTCTTTTAAAATCACAAAGAGAAAAAGAATACAAGAATGAATGTAAAATCGAGTATAAAAATTAATAACTAGGAATAGGCATCATAATGAAATCAACCAGGATCGTATCTATCTATATACCAATGCAATCATATGTGGTGATATATTTTGTATTTAATAAAATCAGCCTGGAATGTCAGAGAACAGAATCATCCATAGTCAAGCCATGAAGGTCAGAGACTGGCTGTGGCCCACACCTTTAATCCCATCACTCAGGAGACAGATCTTTCTGTATTTCTGTGAGTTCAAGGCTTAACAACCAAACAGTAGTAGCTCACATCTTTAATCTTAACTCTAGGAATGTAATGAAAAGTGGAACCCAGAAGTGAAACAACTAGGCAGAGAAAATATTTAAGGCAGAAGGAAACAGAGATTCAGGCATTCTGTAGAAGCTACCAGCCAGGTAGAGGACTCTTGAAGATAGCATTTACCCTGTTCAGCCTGAGAAGTTGGCTGGGTGAGAATTGACTGTGGTCTGTTCCTTCTCTGTGATATTCTAACTTTACCCCAATATCTGGATCTGGGTTTTCATTACATACCAACTAGAATTTGTGTAATGGTCATAAAACCTACTTTATTACATATTTTATTTTATCAATTAAAAAAATTATTTAAGAGTATTTATATGTGGAAGGAGGGCCATCATGAAAGACAAAACTGATCAGGCTCACTGAAATCATCATGAAGCCTTGGTTGTGAGAGCTTTATAAATACTGATTCAGTCATTCCTAGATCTAATTCTTGTTTTCCAAATGAGAAAAAACAAAATTGGGAGACTAAAAAACTTACCTAAAATGACTGGACATAAGAAGACTTTGTGTTGTTTGCACCGCTGTTCTGTGTGTTTAACATTGGGCCTTCCACAGTCCTTTGGGGACACAAGCACCAGTGTTCTAGTTCTGTCTCCCTCTGCTTCAGAGAGCTTTCATCATTTGGTTCATCGATGGAGGATCTGTGAGAACTATCGGCGGTCGATTTTCTATTAGTCAAGACTAGAATTGACCAACATAATTCTATTTGGTCTCCGCTGGCCAGAAAAGAGTCACAAAGTCACCTCTAGCTGCCAAGGATGGCTGGGAAATGTAGTCAGGAAAGTGCAGATACCAAGAGGTACAAGCAAGTGCCAGATATGTGCGTGCTGGATTCCCAGCTAGGCCTCGCACACAGCACCCATGCTCTTTCCACCGTACTGACCTGGTGTCCTCACTCTCAGTTCTCACCTGCATGCTCATTCACTGTTCTCAGCACCAGACTTCTCCCATGTGGCATAGCTTCCATGCCAGATAAGAGAAAGACAACTACATCTGGGGAGTTTTTCTGACACCTCAGGAAGCTAGTATCACATTTGTTGTGACCCCTGACCCTAGGCCCACAGCAGCATTGCTGAATGGATGAAGAAGATAGTGTGGCCTCTTCAGAATGGGAAGTGTGATTGTACAGAGGGTCTCAGAGGACTGAGAGAATCAGGCTGGAGGTATGGACCTACAGAATCAATAGGAATGAGCAGGAAGCAGGAAATACTGATAGTCCTCCATCACAAACGCTCTGGAATTGTGGGATTTCAGCCCTTGATCAGAAGTGAACATGTGGCTCACCCTCTTCACTGCAGTGAATGCTTCAGTTGAGCACCTGCCATCCTGAAAGATAAAGCTGCCATATCCAGCTTGGCATACCTTATGGATGGACTCCTTCCTCCCTGTATGTGCTGAGCAAAAACAGTGACCTTAGCAACAGCCTTATATTAAGAACCCTTAACTCCTCTAGACCATGTCAAAGCTGTTTGTTCAGAGACCCTCAAATAACAGGAATGCCCCTCCTTCCACAACAAGACTTCACAGATGACTCAGCCCATCTCAAGGTTCTGCTTCATCTTGTAACATGTGGCCATCCTCTGTTTGACTTGTGAGTACAAATCCAGGACCATGCTTATAGTTATATGAGCCAATGGCTTTCCCAAGACACAATGACTTCATACAAATAACAAAGACCCCATGTGTTCCAGTGGTCCACAGGAAGGTTGATCTGAGAGCTTGGCACACCTGAGACATGTTTCTTACTTCCATTTCCTCTTGAAAAAGCCAACACTGATATCATAAGGGAAGAGGAAAAAGTCCATGTGATGCTGTGAGATGCTTGACATGGAGTAAGTCCTGAATTGGTCCAAGCATATTCTTAGTATGCACAATGCAAGTTCTCCCTATCCAAATGAAACTTTCTAGAGAAAGAACTTGAATTGAGGTTCAATATGTAGTTCTATTGGTAGAATGCTTGCCCAGTGTGCACAGAACCCAGGTTTGGTCCCCAGAATTGCATAAACCAGGTGTGGTAGCACACACCTATAATCCTACCACTCAGAGGTGGAGGCAAAAGGGTTCAGAGTCATCCTTGGCTACATAAGGAGTTCAACCAGCCTGGACTAAAGGCTGTTAAAAAAATAATAATAAAGTAAAGACTCAAGTTTGAGGTGAAATAAAAAAAAAAAAACTGATCAGAGACCTGCAAAAGAATTTCCTGCTTCCTACTGATTCCTATTGATGCTAGTCTGGCATCTGAGCATGCAGACTAGGCCATGCCTGTGTCCAGAGTAGACAGCAGTGAGCAGAATGAGCACTGGACTGAACTGGGCCTTGTTTGCTTTCAGGCTTGGCTTCCAGATGTCACCAATAATATATACACCCCAACCTCCCAGAAGGCCAGCTATCTTTCTTCTGGTACCCTTACCACATGCTAATCCAAGCTGGGTTAGCCTGTAGAAAGCATCTACCTCCCCAAAGCCCCACACTCCTGCTTTGGCTGCCCTGCTCCTCCCTCCTATCCAGGGAATCTATAAATCCAGCTTTCACAGCCCTCAGGGATTGGCACGGTCACCACAGACCTCAGTCACATCACGATGGAAACAATCGAAAACCACTTGGCAAAAAAGAAAGGGGTGACCTAATGTTTTAGAGCAGGATGTGTGTTTTTTTCCTCGCCACTTTTATTCAAGCCCTGAAGACAAAGTAACTGTCCTCTGAGCCCTACCATACCAGTGCCGGAGGGTCTCCTAGCCTGCTGCCTTGGAGACCTCTGCAGAGCAATCTGGGTGGAACTGTTCTGGAGCTACAGATCTGGTTTGCCAGGCTTCCTGAGGCCCCTCAGAGGCGAGGATGTGGCACAGAGGCCTGTGGAAAGGCCCATATATAGAGTCAGGGGAATGTAGGCCTCTGGCAGGTGGCCTGGAATAAATGGCTGTGTTCTGAGGGTGAACACAGCCGAATTATAAATAGCACCTGCCTCCTCCCTTTTCAACTTGCTGTGTCTATCACTGGAGGGTTGACAGTTACATTTAAGGGGCCCGAACAGGATAAGGGGGCAGGAGAAAGGAGATGTTGGCCTGAAAATGCTGAGGGCCAGTTTGTGTGGGCCACATGTACCTCCCCAGGACTGATGAGTGTGGCTCAGAGAGTTGCTGTATCCTTTGTCTCGCCAGTGAGGATCTGTTCTGTATCCATGCTTTGGAACTGGGAATGTGCCCCCTCCTCAATTCTTGTCTTCACAGTGTTTCCTGCCTGCATCCTCGAGAGCAGTGTTTAAAATCAAACATTGTAAAAACTAGGGAGAGCCAGGCATTGTGGCCTGTGATCCCAGCATGCTGGAGGCAGAGGCAGGTAAATCTTTGTGAATTTGAGGTCCAGCCAGTCCCCACAGCTAGTACCTGGCCAGCCAGGATTACATAGTGAAAACCTGTCAAACAAGCAAACCAAACTCCAGGAGGTGCAGGCAGATTGTCATATCTTTTGTAGACACATCTTGAAGATTACGGGAGTGTGTACAGGAAATGAGCACCGGGGAATAGTGAGCCAAGTGTGGTGATACATTGTGCAGTCTCTAAAGAAATAAAGTTTGCCTGAAGATCAGAGGACAGAGCCAGGCACAGAGTTAGCCATAGAGGTCAGGGATTGGTGGCACATGCCTTTAATTCTATTTAATCATATCTGAAATGACCATCTGTGGCGATGGCAGTGTACCTCAAGGATCTGAGCTGCAAGAGGGTGTAACTCAGAGGCCACAGCAGAAAGAGGCCTTCCAGGGGCTGGAGAGATGGCTCAGCAGTTAAGAGCGCTGACTGTTCTTCTGGAGGACCTGAGTTCGATTCCCAGCATCCACATGGCAGCTAACAACTGTCTGTAATTCCAAGATCTGACACCCTTACACAGTTAGAGTTAGGTTTAGGGTTAGGGTTATTCACAAAAAATAAAATATTTTTTTAAAAAACAGAAAAGGGCCTTCCAGACCATTCTCTCCTATGTCCAAAAAAGCAACTTTACTCTTACCTACGTTAAGTATTAGATTACACATATTTAATAGTGAATTTCATGCTTTAAACAGGAATAACTAAACCAATATTGTATTGAGAGTGCTCGCATGCTCAAGCTAAGTCATTGAAAGTCCAAAGAAGGAGGAGCCCATAACAAGTTAAGACCTCTGATTAGTCTGCTGCCATGCCTGAGAATTTTGTTTGATAAAGGGCGATCCTGGACATGGAGAACAGGAGGGATCCTAGGAATGTCTAGCCATTCCCATTCTTTAGTAAGTGAGGCCAGAGTAGTAATGGGATTTGTTCAAGTACTAGACACTGCCAGACCCAGAGCTTGAAGTCATAGCAAGTATGAACACAGCCAGAGCTGTGAGATGCCATAAGGACTCTAAATGTCAAGATTCGTCCCATGAAGCCGTGTGGCAGAGGAAGAGGCATGAGCCGACCTGAGGAGATGGTGGGTGATGAAATGCTGCAAACGGACAGGCAGAGCTTGTAAGCAAAGGAAACCTCTGCTTATTTCTCTTTTGCTCCTGAGAAGCAGAGGCCATGGAAAGACAACAGCTCTCTCTGGTGGGGCAGCCTGTTCTAATCTAACTCCACAGCAGCTCCTCACTGAAGGGATGTGTGATACAAGTGAGTAGCCTCACCACCTGCCAGGTAAGGTCAGGTCCCAGACTTCTGGAGGGGTCAGTCAGTAGGCAAAACACAGCTTCTTTGAGCCTGCTCAGCACAGGAGTTTCTGTTGTACCTGGGTGGAGCCCTCAGGAGGGTGGCTGGAAGGTTCCTGCGGCAGGACCTGAATGCATAATGTGCTTCATCCAATCTGAGCTGTGAGGGAGTCCAGACAGCCTCTTCTAGACAGGAAAGGACATGACAGGGACAGGTGGTTTGCTTTCTACAACTGTATCTCACCCCCCACCCAGTGTATTCCTTAGAGAATATTAACAAATTTCTAAAATATAGTCAGTGAATACAGGGTGTGCATGCTCAACCGTGATCCTAGGTTTGTTTCCGAGTCTGTGGATATAGTAGGTATTCCACAAGATTGAAGGAAGCTATGGATGGATAAAGATCCCCAGAAATACAGACCTGATCTCTTCTCTCTGACACACTCAGAAAATAAGTCCACACTCTTTACAATGCGCTAGCCAGATCCCTGGCTATAGCCTTCACTGTCAGATACTTGAAAGCTAACTCAGGCTCACCTGATCAAAACAGTGTCTTTCCCATGTCTGTGAAACACCCATAGAACCTAAGTAAATCCAGGGCCACCAAGGAGAGTATTCCCGTTGCTTTATCAACCCCAAAATTGATCCAAAAGACACCCCATCTTCTGATGTGTATCTGGAGAGGTGACTCTTACTTGAGACACGTTACTTTGCATTTGTAAGTCATCATATCTCCATACCAGCCCAAGCGCACAGGCCATGGAGCAATTTTATAAACACTGACCTCCTTCTTCTACTCTCTCCACACTAGCCCTTTCCGTTAAATAAGCAGCAGAGTCCTGCCAGCTCTGTGGCAGGGACGTTCCCCAATCCCTTTGCTTTTGGAAATGGGACCTGTTGGGGTACTGACTGACCCTGCATGTTAGCCTCTGCCAGATGTCAACAGCTGTGCAAGATGGACATCTCTCTGTCCTCTTAACCAGATCTTCACGGTGTTTTTACATCCTAATCCTATGTTTAGGTTTTACTTTTATAATGCCCTCCCCCACCCACCACCCACCGCACACACAATACCAATATTCTATGCTGCCTTAGGGACCTGTCTCTTTCGCTTCATACCATGTCTCTGCTGCCTTGGAACACTGTCTGGTTTAATAAAACACTGTGTCAAATGAACACATGAATCAATTCGTAGATACAGTCCCTCAGGACTCCTCTATCTATAATTCTGTTTAACCTTGTTCAACTTCAGCTAAGGGTTTGTTTTTTGTTTTGTTTTTTCAGTTTCTTTTTCTCTTTCTTTCCTGCATCTCATTCCCTGGTCCTAGGCACACTTTCACACTGAGATGCCAACCTTGACCACCCTAAGGAAACTCCCCTTTCTCTAGTCACCAGGCTTTACATTCTTTCTTTGACACTAACATGCAGGAGAGCTGGGTTAGTTACCAACTGTCCTGACCCATTTTCTAACACTATGACTGAACACCTGAATGGGAAGTTTATGGAAAATAGAGATTCTGCAGGCTGGGATATTCCCAAGCCTGGTAAACGTCAGTGTAGAGCTTCTTGTGGGTCATAATTTGGCAGAGGATATCACATGCTGATACTATGACCTTGTGTCTGTCTAATTTAGTGGTCCTCAACCTGTGGGTCATGACCCCTTTGGGGGTTACATATCAGATATTCTATATATTGGATATTTACATTACAATAGTAAGATTATAGTTCTGAAGTAGCAACAAAATAATTTTAATACATCACAACATGAGGAACTGTATTAAAGGGTCACAGAAGTAAGAGAGTTGAGAGGCGCTGCTCTAGCATTTTTAGGCCATGGGGCCCCGTTATTTGGCTTCATCCAATGCTATCTCCCAAGACCCCACTTTCAAATACTATTAACATAGGCATTCCGGGCTTAACTTCCAAAGGAAACCATCATGCTAATTCTCATGTGTTCTGACATACTTCCCAAATCCATGAGCTCAGGGGCCTCGTCTGCCCATTCAGTGTGGACTGTCATGGCATGCTATACAGAATGCTCTTTCATCTAGGCTTCATCACAGCCCAGAGAATTTCAGTTCCACCAGACATGTCTATGTCCATCAAAACCAGGAGGGACTTGTGGCCTAGCCCATAGCTCTTTCTTTTCAGAGACTCTGAGAAGGTGATTGGTACCAGGGAAGGACTTCTCCACATCTTCCATCTGCCTCACCTTGCTTCCCTTGGCCCTGTTGCAATGAAACACCACACACTTGGGGATGTGACTCAACACAACTTCATTATCTCAGTGCAGTGACTTATAAAATCTGAAATGGGTTCAGCTGTTCCTTCCGAGGCTTGAAGGAACAGCCCATTGCCTTATGATTTTCAGCTTTTAGAATCTACTCAGTTTTCTTGACTACAGTTTCTTCCTGTTTTAAATCCAAGGAAGAGTGGTTAAGCCTTACTCCGGGTTGGTGTTCTGACCAACTCTTTTACATCTTTCTTACATGAGTTTAGACCTTTGTGATTACATAGAGCCTGCCAGACAGGGCAGCATTAACCTCCCATCTCAGGAACTCTTACTTATTATATAACTGCACAGCTCTTCCTAAGAGAGCAAGGTCTAGTTCTAGAAAATTTGGGGGATGGAGGGCACACATCCCATGCATACCATCTGCCCTTGGGTACCTTCAGGCAAGCATGCAGGTACTCTGTAACCTGACACCTGTGACATCTTACCTCCATGGCATTTATTATGTAACTTAACAGCCAGTTTAGCATCTAGCCTAGAAAAGCCCCAGTTTCCTCCTCCTGAACAGGGCTGGCCATCTTTGGTTCACTCATCGGCACATCTCAGGCTTATCTAGGCTAGATGCTAAACTGGCTGCAGGTCATAGTGTTGCTCATCTTGCTGAGACAGAAAAGCTCTCCCTCCCCTTTACTACTTATGGAGGAAAGACCCCAACTACTTCCATATTTTCATCTAAAACTGGAATATAAAAATTGTGGATCTATAAATATTTAAGTCAATAAGTCAGATTTTTCATTTTATTCAGTAATTTTATCTGACAATTTCACATAATTCTAATTATTGAATACAATTAGGATTCTGGTTACTCCTCACTCCCACATTCTCTCACATATCTCCCTCCTCCGTACCAGTCTCTACTCAGATTAATAACTGTGTGTGAGAGAGGACAAGGTGGGAGAGACACATTTATTAGCCAGGGCTGCCGATGTGATAGAACTATCAAATTTTGGTTTGGGGGAGGGATGTCTTTTTGTTTGTTGTTTATTTTGTTCTTTTTTTTTTTTTTGAGACAGCCTCTCGTGTACCCCAGGCTAGCCCCACAATTACTATATACTGCACAGACTGCTCTTTCATGTAGCTCTCAAAAGGTTACCTTGGACATGAGGCTGGCCTTGAACTCCTGATCCCCTGTTTCTACTTCCTGAGTCCTGAGATGACAGGCGGCAACCACCAAGCTCAGTTATATAGTAGCAGGAATCGAACTAGACAAGCATTATACCAGCAGAGCTACAGCCTCCAGACCCAACAAATTGATGGCTTTATGTTTAGAATACTACGCAATAGCTTGGGGCTATGTGCTAGCCTATCACAGGTTGATATTTCAAATCTGTTATTCAGGGTACTGCATAGGCGGTGTAGTCCCGTCTTCAGACAGCCACATATAGCCGTGTGCAGACTATGTCAAGAGTTTAAATTTAGACTCCTTCATAAATAGGAAGCTTGGTAAAAAGAATCTGCCTTGTTCACCACCACCACACTATCCCAGGCCTCTGCTCCTGTGAGAGACCCTGCTTAGAACAAAGACTGAAAAAGAAACCCAGGCATGATGGCACCTGCCAGGAGTTCCGGCACTTGGGAGGTGGAGGCAGGAGAATCCAGGAGTTCAAAGTCATTCTTATCTATACAGTGAATGAGCTGAAGGCTTCCCTGAAATACAAGCCACTGAAGGAAGAGAGAGAGAGAGAGAGAGAGAGAGAGAGAGAGAGAGAGAGAGAGAGAGACCCTTGCAATATGTACCGCCTAGATCAGGAACTATGTGCCTCCCTGTCTACTAGGGGCTTAGCGTCCTTCCTTGTCTCCTAAGTTCTTTGTTGACACTGCCAGACAGAATGCTCCAGACATCTGCCTCTCACCCTCCTGTTGACTTGATTCAGTGCAAGATGAAGGTGCTGGCAGAGTCAGTTCCTGGACAGGACCCCCTCTTGGCTTGCAGATGGCTCTCATTCATGTCCTTAAGTGATGGCGACGGAGTCTGCTCTCCGTTTCTTTCTCTCCTTAGGCTCTCATCCCAACTAGATGGTCCCACCCTCATGACCTTGTATAAACCTAGTAATGTCCCAAAGCACCCCCCTTCTTCCACATGGGGAGTGGGACTTCACTGTTTGAACAAGCAGCAACCCCAAACAGATCTGTGACAATTCTGCCATCTGGTTTCTGGTAGGCACTATTCTTCTGTAGCCAGAGCAACGGGTTTTCTTCCAGCCTAAGCTACTGATTACATCAATGTCTCTCTGGTGACAGTCACTCTGGCAGGTTCCTCCCACCCTCCCTGTCCTTAGCAGGATCCAAAAGCAATGACTCCCAGTGAGGTCCACAAAAGGCAGACGGCCTTTTCTGCCTGTCCCCAGATTTTCCAACTGCTCCCTAATATCACCACCATTCTACACCAGACAGAAGGAGTTTGGTTTCTTACTCTGCAGTGAATGCCTGCTTTAATAAGTTATGGTGGCTTTGGGAAAGAAAACAGAAAAAGAAAAAAAAGAAGAAAAGAAAAACCATAAATAGTTGCAGGCAGTTTCTGTGTTGATGGTGTGTCATATAAAATTCTGTCCCTACATTCTATTTTATAATAAAAAATACATTTTAAAAGTCACAAACAAAACTGAGTAAACCAAGTACCAGGCCCCATACTAAGAGCCCTGCATCTTTTTGCTAAGCTCTTCCAGAACTTTCTTAGTCCATTCCTTGCTTCTTTTAAAATTTCTTGCTCACCATCCATACCCTCTTTTGCCTTCTAGCATCTGAAGCCAGGATTAGTCCATTCATTGACTTGCCCATTTATCCAGTGATTACGACAGTTCTACTATACTTAGGGTATCCTGTATCCCAGCATTGCCTCGGCATCACCCAATGGGATATAGCCAAGAGCACAGGCGCAGGTGTCCATCAGAGATCCAAATCCAAGCATGAACTCAATGGAAGTCTTATTCTCAGCCTCACACCGTTCATTTACAAAGAACAAGGCATGAGACCAGGCTTGCAGACCAAGGCCAGACAGACGTCTAGAATAGGGAGACAGAGATTAATAAGGGGGAGGTAGTTTGAGAATGAGAATCCCAGTCTAAAAGGTCCGTTTGCCACTGTGTTCCAGCCAATCTTCTCATTCCATGCTAAAGTATCCACTCTTGAGATGCTGATCTTCCCTTTTTAGTTTTTCAAGGAAAAGTGAAATTCTTGATTTCTCAGAAACATATCTGAAACATTTAAAACATGATATGGGTTGAAGAAAATATATCTGAAGCCAAATCCAACCTCAAATAAACAATTCACAGGCCCAGGATTTCATAGAATATATAGGATTTTCTCCTCTGAGAGGCAATTGTGCCGCTGTATTGAACCTTACCTTTGGGCCCGGATCATACCTCTCTCCTTGCCACTGAGGCATGTATTAATGCTAGGCTCATATGAATCCTTAGAAGATAGCAGTTACTTAATAATTATAAATGACTATACCCACACATTCAAATGTCACATTTCTGTGGCACCCTCTCAGTTTGGTCCTGAGGTCCTAGATACACAGTATTGGAAACAGCAATGTGTATTTATCATGTAAGCCAGAGTTGCAACTTTTAATGGCATTTTGGAACTGGCCACTAAGTGAGTATAAAAGGCCTAGGGCTTGGGGCAAATAGGTGTAATATATGGTAATAACTGACATCCCAGAATCTCTGAGAGTCCCCCGGGGTCTGTAATTTATCTTCCCCTTAATGCAGGTAAGAGGGATGAAGCTTTGCAAAGAACAGGACTGCACCATTTGTCAAAAGCTAGGCTGCACCAGCCCCTTCGGCCTAAATTAATTTATTCCTCTAAGCTATAAATTTCTCCTTCCCATTCTCTCTTGCATTGTCTCTTCCTTGCTGGGAGGGAGGAGTTAGTACTGACTCAAGGACATATCTCACTTTTCAGGGGCCAGACTGGGGCCGGGGTGGAAGAGAAGCCCATTATTTCTGAATCTGCAACTTTCTAAGGGCGATCGCACCTTCTGCAGCTGAAGGGGATACAAAGGAACACTTGAGGCTGGTGGCATCAGCCCTATTTTCTTCCCTGGAGAGAAAATGGACCATTATTCTCAGAGTACCCAATTCCCACCAGCTTCGTATTTAACCTCCAGTGGAGAGAGGCCCCAGTTTCTAGCAGGTTCCCTGCTGGACGCTCCAACAACATATTAGCATATTTTGCATTTAAAAAGGGGCTTGAAAAATGAATTCAATGATTGGCATGGTGTTTCAAAAGGACTTTCCAAACTACTAGTAATTGTGTGGTTTTCAAATTCACCAGTCCTGCCTGAAATGTCCTGTGCCTGGCAGCTTAATCAGGAAATCCCGCAGCAGGCAGGGGCAGATTTTCAGAACCATGATAGCCAGTGATAGCCTGCACCGGTACCTGGAGACTCACTAAAGAGAACCCTGCCCCAGTTTTTCAGCAAAGCTTATGGTTTGTTCTCCTTCCGTACACAGCTGAGATTTATTCCAATCAAAGCCTCTATTTGGGGGATTAGTTGGGAAGCTTTAAAAGGGGACGAGAGAGAGTCGAAGAGAGGACCAGAGAGGGTAATAGAGGAGATGAGTATGATATTCATGCATCATACCCATTATTTTGTGCAATGAATGGAAAAATTAGAAAGCCCCTTCTTAGGAGAGGGAGACTGGTCTGCCCTTTTAGGCTCTGCCAAGGTACCAGGCAGTGCAGACAGGATTGGAATACTGATGTAGCCGGCTGAGGTGGTGTGTGGGGAACAGGTACTGGCTGTATGCTTGTTCACAGAGCGTGGTTCTGTTCTGGCCAGAGGGGCTTTGTTATAGAGCGCTAGCATCTTTGAAAAGGAAGTTTCTGGAACGAGCTTGCCGAATTACTGTCTGGGTCCAACTTTTTCTTTACAGGTAAAGAAACAGAACCCAGAAAGGTGGTCACTCAGCTGGGACCCTTGCCATTTTGCTCTTTCATAAAGGCAGAATTTTGATTCCCTCCCACACCCTCATCTTTCAGTATAGTTTTACAAATCTCCGAAGAACGTTCAGTGAGAAATCAAGGGCCTGAGATGAACAGAGGTCAGAAATCTAAAGTGGGGAAACTTAGAACTGGCAACCTGTGCTTCGAATAAAAAAAAAAAACAAAAACAGGCTCTTACTGATACAATTCGCAAGTATAGCAATGGTGGTGATGATTGCTAATGTCTGTTTGCTTTCTCAGTGCCAAGTACAGTGTATGGATTACATCATTTCGTTTTCACAACTCTATACAGCAAAATGTGACAGATTGCACATCCCTGTCTGAGCATCTAACATCAGAAATGCTTCAAAGTCCGAATTTTTTGTGAGCCCTTACATGACTCCACAAGTGGAAAAATCCCATACTGCAAAATGCTGTTCTGTGCATAAAATTGTCTAAAATGTTATATAAATTATCCTTTGGCTACATGCATGAGGTATATATAAAACAAAGATGAATTTTATCTTAAGGCTTAAGGCCCCAAATTAAGATGTCTTATTATATTATGAAAACATTTCAAAACCCAAAACACTTTGGGTCCCAAGCATAAGGGCTACTCAGGCTATACTCACAGAGTCCTGTTTCATACATAAGTACCCAGATCTGGCCAACTTGAGAATCAGAATCATAAGTGAAAAGGAAGGAGCAGAACTGTAAATAGACAGCTAAGAGATGTGGTTTTCTGGGCCAGTGGTCCCTGAAAAGGACGGCAGTAAAAGAGGCAGGACAAAGAACAAAATAACTGGAAAATGAAGAGAGGACTTGGGCCTGCAGTGTAGGGGCTAGTGAAGTGGTAACTGTAAGTTACTGGTAACTGTCAGAAGCAGCTTTGTCAAAAGTAGAGAAGCACTGACCTGGGCTCAGGAGAGGTGTGAACTAAATTTCGGGAGAGGGGAGTGTTTGTTTGTTCCTTTTTTTGAGAAACCAGAAAAAGAAAAACGCCTATTATAAGAAGGTACAGGGGGACACATTTGCCCAGGACAGGGGTGGCATCCTGTGGAATAGGAGGAAAGGCATTGATGAGAATAGAGTCTACTGGGAGAGGACCAGAAACTGTGACACATGACTGGTTCCATGGCTGAAGGAATGGCAGAAGGTTTAATCCACCTTCTTGGACTGGAGAGTCTCAAGGCACTTACTTCAGGCCATGTGAGCTTCTGGTGACATTGATATTAAACTGCTTTTCTGCATAATCATCTGGGGCTCCCCTCCGTGCATGGAGCCTGTGGGGGTTGGCTAGGGGTTGTGCTTACTGTGAAAATAGCAAGATTCATTGACTCGAGCTGTATCTGAGCCTTGTGAGCTGGTATTCACTTTATGCAAAGTGTCAAGGATCTGGCAGATTACAATTCATCAACTACAATTCAACTGGAGGGTGTTGATCTTTTCTGAAAAGTCATTAAAACATCATATTTCACCGAAAATATTGTTTGAAGAAACCAATTACCTGACTCTGAATCACAGATTATATAGAATTTTGTACAACTATGTTAATAAGGGACATAAGAATAGATGACTTCATTCTAAACAAGGAATACATCGTCTGGATTAGTGGTACACCCCTATAATACCAGCATGTAGACAGAGAAGGAGGATCCTAGATTCAGGGATAGTGCAAGACCCATCCCCTCCAGAAGGGGGAAAATATATAAATATATATATATATATATATATATATATATATATATATATATATAACCTGTATGTGTCATAACATTACTTTAAGCCATCAAAATATGTCCAAAGTCACAGGAGTAGAGGTGTCACTAGTGAGTGGCTGAACCAGGTTTCATCTTGCAGAGGTGTCCTCTTTTATGATGACTATTCTAATCTACAGAGTGAGCTTCCTCAAATCGGGAATTCCGGTATTTTTCACAGGAATCATTTTGTGGATTTTGTCTCTACTCTGTAAGCTTGCTTCCATATTCAGAAATGTAAAATGATGTATTCGTGTCCAGCAGTGTTCACTTAAACAAACCTGTCCCCTTTACCTTTAAAGACATTCAAGAAATTACAATAGTAGTTAAAGTTGGATGGGAAAAAGGTAGTTATTTTTTTTCTTTGCTTTTCACATGTTTTTAATGTTCCTTTCATAGGAATATATACATGTATATAAAGATATACACATCTCTATTAATTATAGTGGAGGATAACATTAGTATAAAACTCCTCCCACCTCATGAGAAGAGCTGGGGACTAATGTTCACAGTCTGCATAAAGACTGTGTGTGTGTGGGGGGGGTTCAAACAATGTGTTCCAGAAGTGCTAGCAAATTAGAGCTCCATTTCAGTCCCTTGGGGTGGCCACTGAATAAACAGCTTGATTTCCACCCATACTGGAGGTACATAACGTAGTGCTCATAGTTACCGGTAGATAAACGTCTCCTGTGTTGGTGCATAATGGCCTTCAGTAGAGTTGGCCCTGGGAGGAGAAAGCTGTATTACTCCTTTTGGGCAAAAAGGAAACAGGGGAGAGACAGTTCTGCTTCAGGCAGAGCCTATTCTTCTCATGTTACTAAACCACAGCCCTATCTTTCAGCTGGTGCAGGCAATAGAAGACAGAGGCCAGTCTCCCATTAGGGCTACAATGGGAGAATGGGCAGATTTGCATTCCTAACAAGGACTGAGTCTGGGTGAGCCTCATCCACTGGCTGGTGGTGCAGCATACCACTGGAGCATTCCAAGTGCTCAGCCTGAGGGAGCCAGGAAAGAGCCCCTCTGTATAAATAAATGGCTGGGAGAAGAGAGGGGAACTCGGGCTGGTGCATCAGAGACTCCCTAGGAACATTTATGAAAGAAATGTAGCAAGTCAGGACACACTGGGGTAGCTTCCTATCATGCAGGAGAAAATTTCATAACATTCCACTGTGCAGTTCCGAAATTTATCATTATTTCTCTAAAAAGAAAGAACTAGGTGGGCTGGCAGTGTGGTTCAGTTGTAGAGTGCCTTCCTTGCATGCATGGGACCCCAAGTTCAAATCTCAGCACCATAAAAACAGGTATGGATGGTTCATGCTTGTAATCTCAGCACCAGAGAGGTGGTGGCAGGAGGGCCAGGAGCTCAAGGTTCTCTTCAGCTACCCATCCAGTTCAAGGCCAATCTATACTACTTGGAACCCTGCTTTAAAAAGCAGAAACATTGCCAGACAAGTCTATCCCGGCAACACTTATGCAGCAGAAAATTGGGTAAAGAAAAACATTGTCAAATAAGAGGTGAATTTTGTGACAATTTGACAATTACATAAACTAGTGATTAAGCAAATGGTAGAACCCTTTACATTATCCAGTAAGATTGTTTACTATGAGGGTGTGGCAGTTAAATGCTAAGGAAATATCCAGAATACAAACTGAATTTTTTTTTTTAAAAAAAAAAAAAAAAAAAAAAAAGGTATACACAAAATTATAGCAAAATGTGGAAATACTTTAAATCCTTGCACACAACATCAGAAATGGTGTCCTTATTCTCTTAATTCTAAGTTTATTATGAAGGGGTGTTTGGGTGTGTGTGTGTGTGTGTGTGTGTGTGTGTGTGTGTGTGTGTGTGTTTGTGTGTGTATGTATTGAAATAGAAGATTATGCTCAAACAGAAAAATCATCGTATACCCTCTGCTTTCTCTCTGTTTCTCCTTTTTGTCTGGGCATATGCTCATTTAGTGAAAGCACATTCATTCATTCAGGGTCCTGAGCTAATGGGGACCTGAGCAAATTACAAAGGCCTGAACATCACTAATTTCCCCCTCCCCCTCACTCATCCACAAGTCTACTTAAACCTTCTTGGGCTTATTTATGTTTTTACCTGGTAAAGCCTCTCAGACCCAAAGAATTCCATGTGTTTTCCACACTCAGTGCAAAGTGGCAGCGATCTGCCCAGATCTTATCCGAATGTGCCCCCCTTTGGCCTCCTAGGGTCTTTCAAGCTCACTGCACAAAGGAACAAAAATAAGTCAAGCCAGGGAATATTCCCATCAGCAATGCACACTGTCAGGTTTTATAGAATTGCAGGACTTGGTATCAGAGAAACCTAAGAAACTATTTAGACTGGCATTTTCCTAAAAGTTTACATGATGCTGTTCAGACTTTCCAGAAATCTGTGGCAACTGTGCAAGACTCAGGGTTATGTGGCTTTGCCTACTTAAAATGTTACAGGGTCATGGCAGGCAAAAGGACTCTTGGTTATGTTCTGGGCTAGAATCAGATATTAATAGCTTGTTCTGCTTACAAACTCTAGCTTTTGCTATGCATGTGCTTAGCTATTTTGTCAATGGAGCTGACTAATGAGAGACATGACCTTTTAAAATGTGAGTTGCACAAAATCTGGACACTGATAGGACCGTGTTTATTTGAACCCTGCTTGTGTTGGGAAGAAGGCAGGGATGTTGTAGACCTACCTAAGTAGATGATAAAATGGACCCAGAACAGCTGCCTGCTCCCTCTGAAGAGGCTGCTCCATGGGGCCATTGGTCTAGCACTAGGTTGATCAGTGCTAAAGGTTAGTTTCTATAGGGCACCTACTTTGCCTTTTGGGATGTGCTTCCACCTAGTAAATGGTGAATCTATGCATGCTTAAGCTGTAATCTTTTTTCCCAGATGCCTTCAGCATGGCAAGTGATAGATGGCTTCAACTGTCTTTCCTCCCTCCTTCCAGCCTCATTAACTGGAAACAGATCAGTATGCTCAGCAAAGTTCAGTGAGAAAAAAGGAGGCTTCAAACCTGATGGACTGGGTTCAAATCCTGCCTCTCACTCACCAACCAGTCCATGATGCCAGGATTAACTTCCTTGAGCATCGTTTTCCCCAGTTGTAAATGGGAATAATGATAGCTTTTTTCTTAAAGGGCCTGAGTGAGGACTGATGAACTTCACGAATGAAAAGAACTGTGGAGAGCATTATAAAAGTGAACAGTGATGCTCCTCATCATCTTTGATGTTATTAATGGTTTTCATGCAAAGTCAATGACCAGGATGTAGTATCATCTTCAGGTGCACTTTGCTTTGCTAAACCAGCGGTGACCATCTCCTGCCTGTGCTATAGGCTTTATCTTTAGTGAAGAACACAGAATCATCCACCCCCAGTCTCTCAATGCTTTTCAAAGGAAGAAAAACAAAGTACTGAAAACCAAAACCACATAGCCCATCAAGGATGCACCAGTAAGCTCTATCTCTCCAATGAAATACCAGAGATAATTAACTTATGAAGAAAAGGGCAGCTCATGTTTGGGGGCTTCTGGTCTGAGAACTGGGTGATCCTTGCTTTTGGCAGTTGATGGACATGCCATGTAGCAATAGTGGGAAGCATTTGGCAGGACAAACTATATACCTCATGGCCAGGAAGTGAAGGAAACGAGAAAGAAATTGGGGCTTCACACTCCTTTCAGGGGTATGTATGTTCTCAGTGACCTAAGGTTCCCTAGAGGCTCTTTTTTCTAAGCTGTTCTCAGCTCTTCTCTACAGTTCAGCATCAGGACCACTCTCATCATTTGTGATACAATGGAGCTTTGGGGGAACAGTCAGCATCCAGACTAGAGATGAATCTTTGGGTACTGGATTGCAACGCCAGCTTCTGGACACACTGGGCAGGAGACAAACAGTGAACAGAGCTTTTGGCTCAGAGGAAAAACTGGGTTAGAAGCCACATCTCTGGCTCCAGTATGTCACACAGACTTAGAAAAGCCATTTTTCTTAGGGACTCGGTTTCCTTAGCTGGCAGAAGGCAGAGAGTCCATGTCACAAATCTATAGAACTGGGTTAAGAACACCTCGCTTCAAAAATTCCATCTTGGGTCTCCAGCCCTGTCCTCCATTCCCACCCCCTCCACCTTGGGTCTCTCCTATCACCTAACTTTCTTTCCCCTGTAAACTAACATGTGATTGGTAGAGTTACCTGGGGAAGTTGTTACAAAGCTCAGTCCTGGGCTCTACCCCAGAGCTTACTGACTCTGAATCCCTGGAAGATGGGGCCCAGTCTCTGCCTTCTCTTCACAAACATCACATACACCAGAGGACTCCAGATGGTGTGGGGGGGGGAGTTGACACGGACTTGGCTGTTGAAGCTAGAGCCAGTGGTTCTGAGGTTGTAGCGAGCATCTTCCTCACCCAGGGCCTTGTCAAAGGACAGAGCCTACCCTCGATATTGACCTATTGCTTCAATAGGTCAGGGGCCGGTTTGCCAATCTTAACATTTCTACCAAGTTTTCAAACAAAGTGGGGCCACTCTTGGAGAGCCGTTTTCTCAGCTCATTCCCTGCAAACCCAAGTGGCGACCCAGCAATGGAACATTGACTCCCAGACTACTGTCAATGTGTGAACTTTTAAACAGACCATTTAAATTCTTGAGATAGGGCTGAGGAGAAGGCCCAGTTAGTAAAGTATTTGTTGTGCAAACATGAGATGCCCAGCACCCACATCATATGTGGGCATGGGAACATGTGCCTATAATCACAGTTGAGGGGCTGGGACAGATCCTAGGGGCCCACTGTTCAGCCATTCTAGCTGAAATGGCAAGGTCTAGATTCAGTAAGAAACCTTGTCTCCAAAAATAAGGTAGAAAGTCCAGTTATGCAGCACTGGAAATGAGACCCAGATCTTTGTATACACAATGCTAGCACTCTTCCAACTGAACTACACCCCTTCTTAGTCTTTGTATTTTTCTTTTTAATTAAAAAGCAATGTCTATGGGGGGGGAGCAAAGAGGAAGGGATGGAAATTAGCCTTTTCCACATGTAGATTCTTGCACATTTTTACTTTGTTATCTTACAAGTATTTCTCATCATTGTAAATGAAACTCGATTAAACAAAGTGAATGACTGGCTGCCTCTTAGGTAGAACCTGTCTAGATTCTGTACTGGTTTCCTCAATGCTTTCGCCTCACAGCTGAATTCTGCAGGTTCACCCTCAAATCTGATTCCAGCAGCTTCAGCTGCAGCCATGTCCTGGTACCAGCCAGGCTCCTAATCAATACAGCCCCACTCTTCAACCCATTTCTAAGACCTTTCCAGCTCAGCTGTAGAATCTTTAACTTGTATTTTATTATATAATCCATATAGATATACATAGTTTACTGTGTGCTTGGTGGAGTATTATATGAGAGTTAATATTATTAATTAATATTAGAATAAAGAACTTGCATTATTTTGTGCAGTGTACCAAGATGGGTGGATTTAATGATAGCAGCTCTTACTGACACCTCTAAGCTTTGTGAATTTACTGTTATTCAATGAATTTTGACATTGTGGAAATATACAGACATAGGCATACAAACAGAGACACTAAGGTAAAGAGCAGTGGACAATAGCAAATGTTGAATGCTAGCATCCATATGCATTCACATGGATGAGCACATATGCACACATGCATGTGGACATATATACACTACACACACGAACATACACACACAAAATAAAAGTACTGAGATAATTACAAATGTGACCACAAGACCCTGATAGGTGTATTATCAGTAGTTCTTGTTGTTACTCAGGGCCTGGAGATTCACAAATCAAAGGTCAATGAGAATAAGTAGTCACACAAGATTCACCACACCACAAGTGCAGGAACAAAGTCTGGGCTGTTTTCCATACTCTACCCGACCTCTCTTTGCCTCAGCCAGGAATGTTCTATCATAAGAATTATAAATTGGATTCAGAAAGGTGTCCTCGGGGGTGAGATAGTTTTTCTGGTTGAAGGAACCTTCATTAGCTCTTTACAAATCAGTATGTTCTGATAGCAGCCTTTGACCCACATGGTAGGACAGCACTGCTTGATAACCCACTGTGTAACCCATTGTGAATGGTACCTTAGTCTAAGGAGGGGATGCAGGGCGGGTTGAGGGAGGATGGATGCTGTATCTTCAGTGTGTTTCCCTGGATGAACATGCCCGGGGTGACCAAATAAAGGGGCAGCTCTGTCCTAGTGAGGTTCCACCAGCCTGACTGATGGGCTCTTTACCTCTACGGGGACTTGGGGAAGAATTCTTGGCACCTAGAAAGATTTGCACAGTTGATGTAGAGGAGTTTGTATTATAATGCCTCTTATGAGGGAGTTTCTTATACCCTGAATTGAATTGAAAGGATTCATCTGTTACTCACAGGAATCTCACTGGTTTGTAAATAACAATAAGATACAGAATAATTGGAAAGAAAAATATAGGTGGTGTGAGGATTTTTGCTATACTATACCCTCCTCCTGGCTTAAAAGTTTTTTTTGTTGTTGTTCAGTTTACATCTGGCTGGAACACCATGCAGTTATCCAAGGTGCTGGTACCTTTTGCAGGGCCTGCTCTGCCTATGCTCTGTTGTCTTCAAGGAATGGGTAGGAAAAATAGAAGACATGCCTCATCAGCACCGAGATTCTGGGGAAGCCAGAGTCTTCTCCGCAACAGCTTCTGAGTGTTGGTTATTTTTCTAATTTTAAACAGACATGCATAGGTCCTAGATGGATTGTGTCCATGCCTTTGAAAGCAGCTTGACAGAAATTTTGGCATTGAAATTGAGAATGAAAGTCCAACCCAGGATGTGCCTCTTGTCCATATCACCTTCTCTGAAAGCCTCTTTATTCGAAGAGGTGTAGAAGAAAGCCATTCCTGCAGCCAACCATGACAGTGCATGTCTGTAATCTCAGCTCTCAGGAGATGGAGGCAAGACCATCGGGAGCTCAGTTTAGGGCTATCCTGGGCTATACAGTAAGTCCCTGTCTCAAAAACAAACAGAAAAGACTTGGAATACAGCTTCTCACTAGCAGTGTGACCTTGGGTGAGTCACTTAATCTCTCTAAGTTCTGGCTTCCAGTCTGCACAGTAATAACAGCCCTTCACTGTGCTATGAGAACTAACAAAGGCAAAGTGTAATACAAGAACCAGCAAAAGCCCTGACTTCGTAAGTTATCAGATGCTGTTGAAAATGCTGGGGAAAACACTGAAGATTATACTTTTGTCATTTCCCTAAGGAAACAATCTGGCTGATAATTTAAAAGGTATCTTGTTAGGCTCCCAGGAACCTACATGGACCCTGTTCTAGAACTGCTTTGCCTTCTACACCAGGAAGAACAAACATTGCCTGGGTTCCAGGCAACTCAAGTTAAACCATTTGAACAATGTTGATGCTGTCATGGTAATCATCAATAGTATCCTGGTAGCGGGAAAGCCAAGGAAATTGCAATACAACACCATAACACTGGAGTGATTGAAAGGAATAAAATACAAAAGTACAATCTTAAGGAGGAGCAGATAGATTCGATGGTACGATGCTTCAGTGACCACCAGGTCCCAGTCAGTCCCCAGCCCTGAACAAATAAACAGTATCAGCAACAAAAGACTGATTATGCCCTCCACTCCTGTCCTCAGTAGCCAGCCTCAGGGAAGTGTTATTCTGCCCATCCAGGGAAGAAGCAAATTCTGAGCAAGAAAGGAAGCAGGAGCCCTGTGCTGGACCTTATAGAACTAGATAGAGGACTTTGGAATGGTTCTGAGTTCAGTGGGAGCCTTCACAGGTTATATCAATAGCACTGCATCTGATTTCCAGACTATTAGCCAAAAAGGACTTCAGAAATGGTACCAGGGAGGACCCTGCAGGAGGCTGTTGTGGACACGCGTGCCGAAGATGACAGCAATGTTGAAGATAAGAACTCTGAGTGAATTTGGGTGGAAGATGAAGAGCAACCTTCTAGTGGGTTGGCCAAATACCATTGCCAGAGAAAAGAGCCCAGGAGCTTCTGATGACAAGTAGGTAGGTCATGGGAATCTTGAGAAGAACAGCCTTCTGAGGGAGTCAGACATTCCTGGGAATTCTGTAGGATGCAGCCATGAAAGCATTGAGCCCACACCGGGGCTCTTGTTTCTACAGAGAAGAGTACCCCATCCCCTGGCCTTTTCTGAAGCATGCAGGTCACTGGCCTGTTTGTGGCATGGAATCAATGCTTTCTGTGAGAAGCTCAAGTCCAACCCCCTTCACCCTGTCTGTGAGGATTTCTTCCATTGGCTTTGAGAAGCCCTGTGTTCCTTCTGTCTCCAGGGAGTAATTAATAACCCTTCTCAGAATGCTGGGCCTGGAACCAAAAACAAACAAAAGCCCTGATGTCCTACCTTCTAATGTTTCTGCCTTTGGGTAACTTTTTTCTTGTGCCAATCTTAAGGGATATTTTCCACTGCTGATGCTTGAAAATGATTTAAAAAAAAAATATTGGACTTAGGCCTCAAATAACCTTTATCCTCTGATGGCTTCTGACTATATGGAACCTAGTAAAATCACGGTAGTGTCAACACCAATCATAAGGGCTCAGAGTGCCATTCCACCCAAAAGCCCTACTAATAGACATTATTTGGTTTAAAGAAAATCTCAGAGGTGAGGAAAAGTGGCATCTGAAAGGCAAAGTCTGCAGTAGCCAAGAATGTGTATATTTGTGATTTGAAAAAGTAGCATAGCAAATTGGAAGAATTGCTCTAGATACGGCACATGAGCATTATCTAGCATGTGGGTTCAGATGCCACCATCTGTGTGAGTAGACCTAAAGAGGAACACAGGTACGCTAAAATCTGCGGTATATACCCACTGCAGGGTTCTTTCCAAGCTTTACACACTCTGCGGCGTTCTCAGATGCCATTTGTAAAAGGAATCTATGGTCTAAAATGATGCCTAACTGGACAGGACTAAGTCCTTCAAAATGGACACCCTTTTCCTGCGTCTCTGCTTGCCCTGAAGATGGACTTACCACCGTGATCTTTCAGAGCCTCCTCTGGCCTACCTTCCTCCTGTACCAGACATCACCTCAACCCACCACCCTACACCCCTCTTTGTTCTTTGAGGTGGGGTTCAGGCCTCTTTCCATGCTTTCCTCTCTGAGCCCACCCTTCATTACCTTACTCTGGTGTGTTTTTGTGGTTCAAAGTCAGGCCCTGTAGGCAAGTGCATGATGCCATGGATCCCAGGTTACTCTTACTCAGAGCTCTCCTATTGGCTATCAGGGTAAGAGACCTTGTCTTATAGCTCCTCATTCTCCATGGCTATGTGCCAGGCTCAGAGCATACTACACATCTGATGTCTGAAAAAAAAAAATGACAAGAACCATTACTCACCTCAGCAAATGACTCATGGACCTGTCTTTGGAGGGGCCACCTTCTGTTCTAAAGGTGGAACTGTCATTCAGAATAACTACATACCAAGACACCTCTGTTCCCAAACATGCATTTATTCACCCTGGTTTTAGCCAATCTCTGCCCTCTGGAGGCGATTCCACTTGCCACAAGAAGTGAGATGGACAAGAAGTGAGATGTCCCCACTAGACATAGTTATGTGTTGGAGGGTGGCTGTCAAACACGGAACAAATTACTCAACATTGAGCTTGGATTTTCTCTTTGCCTCCTAACTCTAACTTTGTTCCACGAAGACAGCTTTGAAGGCCATGGACATCTCACTGAGGAAAATGTGAACACTACCACAGGCAGGCAGCCCTTTTGAGACAAAGCTTCTCTGTGAGCATGCTTACAGTTTGTCCTTTTTACGTTTGGATGAATGAATAACCAGTGAAAGCACGTATGTATGTCTGTGCATATTGTGCGTGTGTGCATATACATGTGCATGTGTGTATGTCTATGTGTGTGTACACATGTGTGTTCATACGTGTGTGTGCACACTTGTGTGTCCCTGTAGGAGAGAAACAGTCTGCTGAGCTAGTCCCTCCTTGCAGAAATAATCCCCATTTATGAAGCAGCCCCTAGAAGGAAGCCATACCCTCTGTTGTCACTGGAATCTGTGACCATGATCAGCCCCTTATTCCTGTGCTTCTGGTCTTTTCTCTGTTGGTCTCCAAACTTCTGGCTCAGTGGCTCCTTCCACTGAATTGAATTTAATTATTTTATTCTTTATTAATGGAACACAGCCCCCATCCCATATTCTTACCCTCAACCCCAAATTAACTAAGTCATCGTCATTAGTGCTCTAAGGAAGACATTTATGTCTCATTCTCTGGCATTGTTTCTTTCTAGTCCCACTGCCAATCTCCATGAACATGTGGAGATTTGACAAGGCCTGTTTTCCACAGGATTCCTGATATTAGGATTTCAGTCTAGTAGAATATTTTATTGAACATCTGAGGGAAAGAATGGGCAATCTTTGTTTCTTCAGAGACCAGTCTAACCGTCTGGCTATGAGCCAGCTGTGGCTAACCCATCCTTCCTACATTCTGTTCTTGGCTTCTTGGCCAGAGTAGGCAGGAAGCCAAGAGATTTTTCACAATGGGCATCATGTGAAGAGGGGGCAGCTTTGAAATCCAGACCCCACATGGTTTCCAGATGACTGTCAGGGTCCCGAGGCACCATTAGAATCCATTTACTACAGCGACTTTGAGCCACCAGGGTTTCCTTATGGCCACATGTGCAGGTACAACGGAAGTCAACTAAACTCAGAAAAACCCTAGACAAAGTGGTAACTGCCATCGAGCATTGGGATTGCAAGGCAGACGGGGCTTTTCTGAGGTTTTCAAGGTGGTGAGATGAGAAGGATTATAGGAAGGGTTAGGGGGAGCCTGACTGCTGAGAACAAGCCTCGTGAGGCTGAGTACATCCTTCCTCACTGGAGGCATGGGATTGACAACATCCATCTCCAGGAGGAACCGTAACAAATGAACAGCAGATGTTCCCAGCAATGCTGCACCCTTGTCGGGTACTAGCTTACCTCTGCCTCCTTGTGATGTTTTCCTGGTGTTGTGGTAACAAACTATCATGTACTGAGTGTCTTAAGAGATGAAATGAGTGAGTAAAGCCGGTGTTCAGCAAGCAGCCAACATTCAGCATTTGCTCTTTCCATAATCCTCATGGGCCATCATTCATTCATAGTTATTTCCATTATTGCTAACTTTCATTGAGATCTCCCAAACCTCACACATCTAAAATAAGCTTTTTCCTGGGATGCAATGTATCAGAAAAAATAATGAGACCTCTGTTAACACATCTTCAGCCAATAATTCACATCTCTTTGTCACCTTGTACACTCCATTGCACACTCCTTGCACACTCCATTCCACTTCACCGCCTCTGGGTATTTCATCAGCATCAGTCTGCCACCAACTTGACCCTGACCACAGCCTCCAGGCACTGCTCCATTGTCCCCTTAGTGAAGTGCCTTTCATGTTCTGACAGGTGCAGATGGTATCTCTGGAATTAAATAGCATGAACCTGACCAGCCAGCAGGATGGTGACATTTCTTCCTATTGCATCCCACCCTCCTTCACAGTCACATGGACCATGGTAGCAGACATTAGCCATCCCTCTCACCTTCACCCCTCACATGCTCACCCCCACTCTCTGATCCCTGCACATTCATAGATTAGATCTTCTACAGGAACTCCACCACTGGTGAAACCACCACCGTGTAGTTGCTAAGAAGTTCCAGAATGTTTTGCCAGTATGGATGGATGGTGGGAAGAATGGGGTAAATATATATTTATGCGGTATTGAGGAGCAAGTACTGGCCTCATTGAGAGGACTGGAGAACTCACAGAGAATGAGGGGCATCATGAACGCCACTTAGCATCCATACCAGGACAAGATATCAAACTGGTTCTTGAACAGACAGAAAGATATAAGGATGGAAAATGAAGCCAGGCTCTGAGCGATGGTCCAGACAGCAAGCTCTGTGAAGACGTGGATGGGGGGAACAGGCATGGTGGCACACACCTCTAATCCCAGCATTCAGGAGGTAGACGCAGGAAGATATCTTGCAAAAATGGAAGGCCAGCTTCTTCTACATAATAAGTTCCAGGCTAGGCAGGGCTACATACTGAGGTGCTGTCTCAAAACAAAACTAAAATGAAGTGAGATAAAGGCCTGGAGTGAAGTATATTAGAGCCTGCAGAGGGCTGAGCCTCTTCTGAGACCTCACCCAGACACCTGGCCACACCCTGCGCATGTCCAAGAAGAAATGAGTCTGTAGACTCTAGTGTTAATAAATAGTGGGTATGTCTATGGGGAAAAAAAAAAGATCGTAAGTCAAATTCAGTCACCACCAGACTTAAGCCCTCTATTTGTTTCATGTGTTGATCAGGGTAAAAGCTGAAGTCCTTCCTGTTCCTCCCCCACCAAGGCCACCACAGTCAACTACAGTCATTACTCTGGAACAGCTCCCTGGCCTGTAACCCGGTCTTGGTGTTCGACACACCTGCCCTTGTCTTTACACTGGCTGTTTATCAACCTGAAACATCCCTTGCCCAACTATCTCTCTGGGCTTGTGAACCCTGAACTCAGGTTCTGCTTAAAACCTAAAACTGTGTCATTCACAGTTTAAAGGCAGTCACTGGTTGCTAAGGGAGCGGGCCTCACAGAACCAGTCTCTGGGTCGCTGGGGATGGAGAGACATTTTGGTGTAGACACTGGTGAGGTGCTCGTGTTCATGGAAGTAACCCTCACCTGTGCTGGACAGGCGACTCTAAAGAATCTCGCTGGGTCACAGAAACAAAAACATTTGCAAAGAGGTAGGAGACCCCATCAGGAAGGAGAGAATAAGAGGAAAATAAAAGATAAGTGGATCAAAGCACATTATGAAGATGTATAAAATGTTAGACGTCATTCTATGTAGTTAATAAAATATTAAATAAATAATTAAATAAAATAATAAAATTAAATAGAAAAGCCATCCCTTCAATGTAGCCCTTCCTGACCGCTGGAAGGTCAGAGCCTCCATGAACCTCTTATATTTGCCCTGACTTCTCTTCCAAGCACCCATAACTTACGTTTCATGCTCATTTGCTTATTATTGAATCACTTGACTTTTCTGTGTCTCTAACACTCTGCCAGGGAAAGGAGTTTGTGTTGATGGCTTGGGAGCCTCTGGCACATTTTGAGATCACAGTAAATACTTCATAGCTGCAGGAATTATTAAGGGCCAGGCCCTGGCTTTGCATGAATTACCTCACATTTCCCAATACTCTGATGATGTTGGTGCTGTGAGGGCCTCATCTGTCAAGAGCTCAGAGTGCAAATACATCTCCTCTGACTACCAGCTAGTAATGTTAGAAGCAGGTCTTGAACCATCTAGTGTTCTTCCAGAACCTGCCAGGAGGCAGAAATAAAGGTGTGTACATGAAAGATTTGGAGATGGAAACATACCACATGAACATACAGAGCAGCTATACCCAGGACTCTAAGCAAATCTCCCCCACTCATTTTTGTCTCTGCTTAGAATTTAAAACCTTGGAAGTAATGTTTTTGTTGTCTTTTTAGAGGATTCAACTTGAGGTGGTGAAAAAAATCATCTGTGAGGCAGGTTTCCAGCAGACCTTGGTGGTCTAGGCTACTCCAAAAATTGACTAAGAGGCTACATGAATGTGTTTTTCATTCCCAGAACAAACCAGCCCATCTATGTGTCTGCATTGGCATAGTGGTTGAAATCAAATACTTCAACATCAAGTGACACAAAGAACATTGAACTAGACTAGGTCCCCTCCACTCTATCACTAAAATAATTTGTGTCGGCAAATAATAACAGTAACTCTTATTTCTTTAATCTTATCAGGCATGTTCCCAGCACTCTCTACTTCTAACTGGTTTAATTACCCACAAGCCACTCGTGGAAGAAAGTATATCAATGAGGCCCAATTAATGCTAGGCACAGAGACATTCAAAAACTTTGCCAAGACACACTGCTACAATCAGAATGAGCTAGAACGAGAAGTCAAGCTGTCCCCTGTGGACAAATTGTAACCGGTTCTAATTGTGACTCTCGGCTTGAATTTGGGGGAATGTACTTGACCATATTTCCCAGCCTGAACCGCCTATGCTTTTGGAGACTGAGAATGTGGTAGGAGTTTTGAGTCGTTGGTGTGAATGAAATGGAAAGTGGGACAGAATGAGCCAGGCGCAGCTGAGGATGCTAAGTGGAAAGATCTGAGCTGCGGCTCCCATTGATCAAGTTCTCACTTGGGCCTTGGCTGCACAGACTTGGTCTCTCCTGACACCAGCTTCCCCTCTAAACACTACTCTGTAGGAAAAGGAAACTCAAGCATCTTGACTTCAGCCTCACATCCTTCATCTTTCCTTGGCTCATTCACAGAGACCATGTGTGCACAGCCAGCATTGTTACCACTAGAAACAGAGACAAGGAAACAGAGAACTGGCTTTGGAAAGGTACTCTTAGGTCACACCTCTTCCTACCCTCTAGGATTACTTCCTGGGTCCATTCCCAGGCCTTTTCTATGTCACTGTAATCATCTCAGCCTTCTATTCTCCTTACCAACTCTACTGTTGCCTTGTACCTCCATGGGCATAAAGACACTGTCCATAGCTGCCCTTCATGGACCACTTTAGTGTGGCAGGAGCTATGCTGGGGGGTCCTCCCTCTTGATTTCTTTGTCATCCTCACCCTTCAGGATGCCCAGCATTCTGATGCAGCAGGTCCCTCACCGATACAAAAATCACACAGCTAAGAAGAAGCAAGACCAGCCCCTGATGGATGTTGTCTGGAGTTCTGGGTCCTATTCCAGAACTAGAATGTCCAGATTCCTTGGTGTGGTATTCAAACCCTGTGTGCCCACTGCTTCTGCTGTGCTGAACATCCTGGCTCCCCTGCTTCCCCACCTTCTGTGAGTCTTTCAGCCACATCCTCCCTCTGTTCTTCTCTCATGGACTATGACTCTGTCTTGCTGACATGTGGGGCCACTCATCTGTCATGTCCCAGGCAAAACCCACCCTCTCCACATAGCTTCTTCTACCCAACTTTTCCCATAATCTTCTCTTTGGCCTCTCACTCTGCCTGGGGCACCCTCTGTGGCTGTCAAACAGTGCCACAGGCACCTTAAAACATCTCATGTGTCTGAGAGATGTAGGACAGCAGCATGGTGGAGACAGCTGAAGGTCAAATGACAGAAAACAAGGCCCTTCCCAAGGGCCTTCTGATTCCCTTTTGCTTTTTGACACATGGTGCCAGACCAACAAAACATGTTTGTCATTGAAATTTGAACCACGAACAACTAGTTTGGGACTCCTGGGGGCTCCTTGGGGCCTCATGTATTTGTCTTCCTTGCCAGTGCTTAGATGGAAAATGAGGCAGACTCTTTTCTGGCAGTTTGGCTTGGTAAAAGGTAGCTTTCTTATCACTGGGCCCATGAAGAAATTCCAATCATGGGCTATCCTGTGAGATAAATTCAAGTTTGATGGACATCTCAGCCACTATTTCGCAAAAAAAAAAAAAAAAAAATCAGAGGAAACTACTGAGGTTTTGAGTTTTCAGAGCCTCACATTAAAATGGAAACAATGACACTATTCACACAAGGTCCGTGTGTTTGGCCAGGTTAGTGCACAGCTACAATGCCAGCCAACATCATTTAGTGTAGCCAAAGAGCCTCCACCAAGTGCACCAAACTGGACCTCTGGGGGAATTCTGTAAATGCAGCAGTGATAATCTACAACATTTTTCTTCCTCTTTCCTCCTCCTATTCCTCCGTTTTTAGCTGGCACACAAAGCAATGGGTTTCATTAAGGTATTTTCATACATTCATCATTATACTCTGTCCTTGTTTGCCTACCCATACTATACTCGCCCAGTCCAGCCCTTGCTTCTTCCTTGTTAACACATTCTCCACCTCCAGTTATCCTCTACCCTGGTTTCTGGTCCTTCTCGATCATCTTTCTTAACATCTCTTTCTCCCCTCATAGTCTCGACGGTTCTCTCTCTCTCTCTCTCTCTCTCTCTCTCTCTCTCACACACACACACACACACACACACACACACACACACACACACACACACACGCACATGCACATCTATATACACTTAAACCTAGATTCCCCCATATGAGAGGAAAAACATTCCATATTTACTTTTCTTGGCCTGGCTTTTTTCACTTAGCATAATGACCTTCAGTACAGTACAATTGATTTCCCAGGAAATGAGATAATATTGCAGTTTTTGTAGCTGGGTGAAGTGTGTGTGTGTGTGTGACATTTTCTTAATCCAATCTTTGTTGGTAGACATATAGACTAGTTCCAGATTTTGAATTGTCAATAGTGTGGTCTTAAAAACCAGTGTATAAATATAATTTATATTTTGGGGTAGTATATTCAGGAATATTATACCTGGATCATATAGTAATTTTGTTTTTAGCTTTTTGAACAGACACATACTGATTTTTTTTAAACTTTATTTATTTATTTGCCTTGGTGTTTTGCCTGGAACTGGAACTACAGACAGTTGTCAGCTGCCATGTGGATGCTGGGAATCGAACCCGGGTCCTCTGGAAGAGCAGAGGGTGCTCTTAACCGCTGAGCCATCTCTCCAGCCCCCACATACTGATTTTCATAGTGGCATTACTAGTTTGCATCCCCACGAGCAGATCACATTCACCACAGCCTCACCAAGATGTCTTGATTTTATATGTGTGTGTGTGTGTGTGTGTGTGTGTGTGTGTGTGTGTGCACACTCTCTCTGACTGAGGTGAGATAGAATATCAAAGCAGTTTGCTTTCTGCTGATGGTTAAGGATGCTTGCTTTGGTTTTCTCAAATATTTATTAGCTATTTATGTTTTTTCTTTTGAGAGCTACCTACTCAGATCAATAGCTCACTAACTGGCTGGATGATTTGGATTGTTCTTGGTGTTTAATATGTGGAGATAGCAATGCCCTAGATAAATCCTGGGTATTAATGCTCTGTTGGATGTATAGGTGGCAAAGACTTCCTCCCATTCTGCACATAGGTTCTCTCTTCTCTCCAATTGCTTCCTTTTCAGAGTTGCTCATTACTGGAGTGACAGATAACCAGCCACTATTTGGACAATGAACAAGGATAAAGTTCATGACATCAGAAAATTAAACCTACAGTAAAGTTAAAAGGAGAGGCCATGACTTCAACCAGAAGTTAATAGCCATACAAAGCCTTAGGCAGAGAATTCCAGGTAAAGAGCGGAGTAAGTGTGAGGCTGGTGGGGGACACACTTGGTATCTGTTATCAGGTACTGGTGGTATCTGTTGTGTTTGCTGTGGTTAGTACAAATGGCCTCCTTCTCTGAGTCTGCCACCCTTGGGGAAGGATTGCTTCACAGCTCTCCCATCTGTAACCAGATGGAAATACAAACCATGGCTGAATGAGATTTCAAAAGCAAGCAGTTGAGCAAGGGCTAGAGGGGAATGGGGAGGCCGTTGGAGCAGAAATGATAAGGATGGGAGTGCGGGGGAGCTACCCTTCCACAAGGTGGAAATTTGGAAGAAGAATCTGGTATCTGAGGGACACTGAAATCTTAGGACAGGACAGGCAAGGAGGCCCAAGTGCCATGTGGATGACATCAGTGTTGGCTGACAAAGGCACCCTCCATTGTCCCTGCAGGGTGGGCAGGTTGTCAGTTCAAGAGAATGTTCTCTCCACTCAAGATGTATGGCCTTGGGCAGAAATCCAGTGTGTGAGTCACTACCAGATGTACATCTTGTCAGGGAAAGCTGTGGCCACACAGAACTAGTCATGGGTTCCCAGAAACTTCCTGAGTATGGGGCAAGGAATTCTTTGGGGGATGATGTGCAGGAAGGGGTAGATCCCAGAATGGAGACCTGATCTGCTACTCTTGGGGTCCATCACTCACTAAGACCCTGAGGCAGGAAAAGCTGATACCACTAGACCAGTTGAGGCATGCCTACCTCTTCGTCTCTTTCCATGCCATGCTCGTAGCTCCTGAACTTCTCAGAAGTTCAGAGTGCTTAAGAAGTGAGTAGAGGAAAGGAACTACCTGGACCCTCACACCACAACTGTATTCAACTCCAAAGACTTCCCCAAATGAAGCCTCTGTGGCCCTCAGTTACCTCATCTACAGAGACCAGTTGGGAGCTCTCCAAGGTTCCACCCAGCTGGGACATCCATGCCCTTCCTTTATCTCCCTCCTTGGGGGAAGGAGAAAGTGCAGCCTTCCCCTCAGGGACCTTCTCAGAGTCAGTCAGACTCATCCAGTGCTGGAGCTCCAGCCCTGACTAGGCCTATCTCTCTGTTTCATGCTGCTATCTCCTCCTTTCCCCAACCTCTAGTCCTGGGATGCCTTCTTCCCGGCTCCTCTCTGCCTGCACATCTCTCCTGTTAGCCATGGAGGTTCAGTCACCACAGAAATGGCATTTCCACCTAAGGGAGAGCGGATCCTCACTCAGAACCAAGATGGGAACCTCAAGAGGCAGCGGGGAGAGCGGATCCTCACTCAGAACCAAGATGGGAACCTCAAGAGGCAGCGCCATTAGGAAGCGAGACTTCTAACCACCGCCTGCTTGAATCCTGAGAGTCTTTTATTCCAAAATAAATGGTGCCTCTACCGTAAAGCACTTACAGTTATCCTAGCCAATGCCATCACCGTGTCAAGCCCTCCCTGCCACACCAGCTCATGGTCCCACTATGGATGCTCTCACCTCTTCTATTTGTGCATAGATCTTAGCTCGTCTATGTAATTTTAAACTCACTGAAAGCAAGAACCAAGCTCCCCCGACCTCCCCCGCCTTCACACCCACCACCAGCCTCTTCCTCTTCCACACCTGATGTAGTGTTTGGAGAGGTATTTATGGAGCGAATCTTCTACGCAGAAGAATTCAGGCCTTTTAGAATAAATGGTGGGGTATGTGAGTGTGCCTGTGAGTATTAGCTCCACCCCCTGTACACTGTGGGACCTGAGCAAGCTATTAACACTTAGGTGCCTCGGTGTCCTCATTTGTAAATTAGGGATAATCATAGCACCTGCCTGAGCAGCTGTGATAACTTAATGAGTCATGCAAAGTGCTTCCTTCAGTGGCCAGCAGATGCTCCATAACATCTGGGGAGCCGCTCACTTTGGGTGGTCCTTAATACAGAATTCTATTTCCATTTTTAAAAATATACTATATCTCCTTGAAGTTCAAATTTGGCATTGGTTTTCTGCCAAATCTTTTGCGGTCCTTGCATACCTTACACTTACTCTATGTATACATTGGCCAGTGTGTGGTGAGCCTTTGCTTTACACTGGGAAATAGGGCTGAAACCTGGAGTCCTCAATTTAACTGCATATCAGTTCGGGACACTTTTTATTCAATTTAACTCATGTGACTGGACAAGTTTGGACTATGTTAAGGAGAGAAAGAGAGAGGGAGATTCTCCAGTTATGAGTCAGCGGATTTGTGCCCTCACACACACTTTAAAAAAAAAAAAAATTAGGTTAGTGCGAATCATTTACAAGAGCAAAGTAAAAATTTCCAGCAATTTTATTATGACCCTGACAGCAAGTAATATTTAAGATATTTAATAAAGGGTTGGTAGCAAAGTACATTTGGGCAAAACCCCCACAGATAGCAGCTTTTTCTTATTCCTACCCACGTCATTCATTCATAGGACAAGAGAATTTCTGTGGGTTTATTTTACACCTCCTGGAAACCCAGATTTTTGTTCAATGTGGCCAAAAAAATAAAAGATATACAGAAAAGGGAAACAGAATCAACATGTATCAGGTGCTACATGTTCCAGGGTTCCAACTCCAAGTTTGATGAGGTGAGGAGTAGAACACTTATCATCACAAGCCTAATTATAATACAGTTTAATCTCCATCCTATTCAGTTTTGTAGATGACAAAATAAGACATTTTGTCTCCAACCACAAAGCTCTTGAATAAAAGACTCCATCTGTCAGTCTCTGGGCAGAGATATACCATCTCAGTGAGCCAAAGAAAGCAGGGTCCACAGCCAGGAGGAAACAGAGATGTCCACTCAGAGGTGATGCCTGAGAGTTCTAACAGGTCACGACTTCCTTGGAAATCTGAATTTGTCTACTTTCCATCATCCATATCTGGCTCTTGCTTCTTGAAGATTATGGAAAATTTCCCAATTGATGATGTCTCCATTGGAATTGCTTATTTAAAGAAGTCACTGCCCACCCTGGGAGCTTGGGTTTCCAGCTCACCTTTGTGTCTCTTTTGAAAGTCTCAATCTCTCATGAGTGTTGGAAGCTGTAGTCAAAGGTATTTTCACCCTCCCATCCCCTTCATATCTGCCAACGGCCACTGTGAAGTCAGAACCCTCAGGCCGGACAGAAGGCAAGGAGAAAACATACATCAAACAGCACTGTGGTTTCTGTGTGGAGATTTCAGAGTTCACCCTCTCAAATTATAGAGCACTTAGATAAAGCAGAGCAGCTTTCTATTTAGCAGGCACTTCTGACAGACTCTGAGCCAAACCCAAACACAGAATCCATGTCATTGGTGGCCTCTGTTCTGTCCTGGGTAAAGATTCCCTCCCTGAAAGGTTCTCAAGCACCAGGGAACAGCCACTCTCTTCTATAGCCATGTCCTCCTCCGCCACTCTGGTTACCTTCCAGGCTCTGGGGGCAGCCATGTCTCTCCCGCACTAGCCCCACCCCGTTTCCCACAGCTTCCATAGCCCTGTCTGCTGCATGCCAGTCTGCGGTGGCCTCATTCGCCCTCTCTGCAGCCTTGGCACCTCTGTACTGTGCTAGAATCAGCACAATAATGGCTTTAATGTCTTTGCCCTTCATCTGGCAAAGTCAGGGTTCACCTTATCCACAGCTTGGCCTGTAGTCCGTGCCCCTGGAACGAGGTAGAGAACAAAGAAGCAGCCTGGAACAAAAACAGTGTTCCCCCTCCCTAATGCAGGGCATATCAAGTGTTGACTATACTTGGCAGCCCTACAGAGAAAGTGCTTTCTCCTCCTTTCATTGTGGGTATGTGTATATGCTCGTGTTTTTGCAGGTGCACATATACGTTCGTGTGCGCATGCGCATGTCTGTGGAGGCCAGAAGTCAACCTCTGGTATAGACTGTCCAGCACCGCTCCTCATGTTTTGTTTTGTGCTTAAGATAGGTACTTTTACTCGGTCTTGAATCTCACTGGTTAAGCTAAAATGGCTGGCCAGTAAGTCCCAATCATCCTTCCATCTCCATCTCCCCAGTGCTAGAATTACAAGCACATGCACCACTATGCATGGCTCCTCCCCTTTTTTCTCAGGTATATGTATGTGATGTGCATATACATATGTGTTCCATGTATGTGGGTGCACATGTATGCATTGCTACTGGTTCATGTTTGTGTATGTGGAGACCTTAAGTTGATGTCAAGAATTGTTTCACCTTATTCATTGAGGCAGGGTCATTTGGTCAAATCCGGAGCTGGATTGCTGATTACCCCAGGGATCCCATCTCCATCTGCCGAGGCTGGAATCATAGACAAGCCTCCATGTGCAGCCAGTGTCTTTTTGGATTTGGTTGATCTCAACTCTCGGCCTCTTGCTTTTGAGACAAATACTTTAACTACAGATGCTTGGTTTTCTGCATAGAGGCTGTGGATGAGACTCAGGTCCCCATGCTTGCACAGAGGGCATCTTACCAGCTCATCTATCTATAAACCTTTAAAATGCCCCTGTCTTAAAAGTGCCAAGCAGCTTGACTAAGCCCGAAGGCAAAAATGGGGATTCTTGAGAGGAAAATGAAGTAAAATTCTGTCTGCAGATCTTTTACCCCAGTAGCATTTTACTCTGTGAGACCAATGAGGCAGGAGTTGTAGGCCATGAAGGCAGGAAATATGCTTGTTTGGAGAGCTGATGGTACTCTAGAGTCTTTCACTCATTCATGGTCTCCTGATGAGCTCTGCCATTCATACACAGTCACCAGCAGCAGCAGCCAGCATCCCTCCCACGCTGGAGGAGGAGGTGGACTGTGTGCATGGCCCTCCAAGGTGGTCACTGAAGACAAAGAGGGGCTGTGCAATAGCAGCAGGACTGGATTCCAGGCCATCTTCTTCTGTCTCCAAGCACTGGACTGTCTACCATGCTAGTCAGAACTAATGTCTCTTTAAAAGGATGCCGTGAAGCTGTGCTCATGGATAAACCAGAGTACAGAACTGATTCTGTGAGTCTCTGTCAGTGGGACCTCAGTCAAATCACTGTGCTACCCAGTACTCAAGTGGCTGCCTACTCAATAATAATAGCCATCACTGCCCATAAGAAGAGGTGCAGATGCCTTCCTTACACAAGTCTATGTAATACCTCTATCAGCCTTCAGGGCGAGATGATGGTAATTAGTGTAGGAAGGAGGGCAGAATGTTCGGGAGAGTGGCCGAGCCCAGCCCAGGGCATAGGAGCTGGAGGTGGAAGATACAGTGAACCAGAACACAGTAAGGGAGGGGAGTTAGGTCACAAGGTAGGGGTGTGGCCTTTATCCAGACACTGGAGCAGTCCAGGGGCTGCTCTCACCTGGTACCACCTCAATGTGCTAGGACTTACTCACAATCGATTATTTGGGTTTTTTTCCCCTTTTTATACTTTTTCTTAAGAGTAGGAACTAGGTAAAGCTGAAAAGTTGCCTTAACCATTAAGAGCTCTTACTGTTCTTCCAGAAGGGTTTAGTTCCCATCACCCATGACATGGGCATTTACACACACACACACACACACACACACACACACACACACACTATTTCTTTTAAAAAGATTTTTAAAAGGAAGTAGAAATTATGCTTTATTGATGTCTATTTGGTGCTGAGCATAAAATCAGGAACATACTGGTATCAAAAATGTTCAGTGGCCAAGTAAAATAGTCAGCCTGTAACATTTCATGATCAATATATAATGGTACCATGAACTACACATTTAAGTCATATATAGATATTAGTGCCTACAGTGTGACTTCCACAATTCAGGCAATTCTATATATTAATAAGATAATGTAGACATTAGTAGACATTCTGTATTCTCAAAAACTAGAACTGGGGTGGGGGGGCATGAGACCACTCACAACACATGCCAACCAGTAACAAAGTGTAGTTCAGGCAATAATAACATAGTTTCAGTAAGAATAATAGCAGTTAATGTAGTGTGATACATTTTAAAATTAAAATCAAAAAAAGAATACAATAGTAACCTTAGAGCCTAAATCACTGTAAGATGATGTTTTGAAAACCAAAAGTGTGGTATATGTGGAATGATTCCACCCTCTTCCGATTTCTGCTTGTTTGGTGTTTTGAAACTGGGTCTAATCCTGTAGCCCAGCCTGGCTTTGAACTCACTATGTAGCCTAGGCTGGCCTCAAACTCACAGTGGTCTTGCTAGGTCACACTTCCAAGTGTGAGGATTACCAACATGAGCCAGAAGACTCTGCTCTAAGTGGGGCACCCATGTTGCACCCTCCCCTAAAAGCTGGGGGTTTGTCACAGAAAAAGGGACAGAACAACTATAAGAAAAGGAGGAGGAAAAAGAAGCCTGTAGCAAACTAGTATTTGCCAGACATGACATCACAGTCACAGACATGAACTCACAGAGGCCATGACCACATACATAAGACCAATATAAGGTCAAGTCAGCTAGAATTCTAGCATGGATGGGGAGGACCCATGAAGTTCCACCCACATCTATAGAACTGTTCGCAACTGACAGCCGCTGGGGATGGGGAGGGTGGTCAGTGTTCTTCAGGGATGCAGGACCTAAAAAGTGATCCATGCTCCACAGATGGTTCTACCCATACACAAACAGGCAGTACAAAGTATATTTAGTAGCTTAAGGAAAAACAAAACAAAATATGAAATTGGGAGAATAGTGATGCAGAAAGGGAGTAGTAGAGGGAAATAAATGAGGGACAGATTTGACCAAAATATATTATATGCATATGTGGAATTCTGAAACAATTTTCTGTAAAAGGGTAGAAGTGGAGGGGAGATGGCTGGAGAAGTATTGAGGCTTGGGGAAGGCTGAGGTTGGCAGGTTGAAGAAATGTGGAGAAGTCATGGGAAATCAGTGGCAAAGTAGCTGTGGGCTTTGCCAGGCCCAGGCTGAGATGGACAACTTTATACAGTTTTTGCATGGGGTTCAGGAAAACCTGAAACTCCATGTGACCACAACTGAGTACTATGCTCAGTTGTTGGGGCACTTTGCATTCCATCACTGTGCTTGATGGGGCAGAATATTTGTGTGAACCAAGGAAACATCTGTGTTTTATTGTGATAGCTCTCTGCGTGCCTTAGAGGAGCAAATTCACCTAGGAGGCATGTTCAGAAGACCCAATGATGTGGTCAGCTCTCTATAGTTTTAGGTTCTGCATCTGCAGATTTGATGAGCCACAGACCTAAAATGCTGCAAGCATTGTACCTATGCCTAATATGTATAGACCTTTTTTGTCGTTATACAATATATTACACCAACCAGTCACATAACATGTATATTCTATTGAGCACCAGAAGTCATCTAGAATGATGGAAAATATACAGAAGAATCTGTATTTATGTGACTTGAGCATCCAAGGATTTTAATACCCAGAGAAAGTCTTGAAACCATCATGAGTGATATGCCTAAATCAAGGATACTAACTGGCTACTTTAGATTGAGTAAGGTAGCAGTCATGAACCATGTGTGAGCTGTGAACTGTCTTTGCCTTTATCCATCAGTCTCATGAGAATCTACCTACCTTATAATGAGAGATTAGAAGAAAAACATATGGAGTAGAATGTCACTAGTCAAGAGGGGGAAAAGCAACAATGTATGAGATCCCTTCCCTCATCACAGCTAGCTAGATGCCTCTGGTCATATATCTGGTCTCGAAATTAGAGAATAGCAGCCCTCACCTATCTGAAACAGCACTTCCCAAGTGTCCCTGCCAGAACCCTGAGGCCACCTGGTCTCCTTGGGGAAGAAGGGGACTCTTCTCATGAATAGATAATTCTTTGAGCATTGGGCAAGAGATCAGAATTCCTCAGACTCAATTAGACACTGTGATTCAGTGCAGAAGTTTGTGTTCCCTCAAGAGGAATGGTCCAAGACCCGGGAATTTTAGCCAGCTCTTGATATAACTGAGAAAGGATGCCTGCCTCTGTATTCATGTCTCCCCACCCTCCCATACCATCCCTGGCCTGAGACTGCCTCCCCCACCACATACACTTTCCAGCAGATGGCTCTTCCCTAAACCACTCTTACTAAGCATGGTCGGCTTGCTCCTCCCCCTTTTATTTCACTTCCCCCACAGATAGTGGAATAGAAAAGAACAAAGTTTCCAGAAGCAAATGGAAATGACCTGAATCCACTCTACCACTCAGCAGCTCAATTGCCATGACAGCAAACTGTTGCTTTGATGGACCATTTTCCTCACCTGGAGATTGGTCACGGGCTTCTTCCTGTGACTGAAAGAATAATAAAACACATTTTACAGCCTGTGCCCAGGAGCTACCTGTGGGTCTTGTTAAAATGCGGGTTCTGAATCCACAGCTCTAAGGCTGTCTTCCCAGCAAGAATCACATGGTGTGATTTTGCTCTTTGCTATTCAAAGGAACACGTCTTCAGAACGGCAAGAATCCTGCTCAGGTGTGTCAAGAGCAAGTGTGGGAAAGACCCAATAAACACTAACTACAACCCTGATGATTCTCCCTACTCCGGTAAAAGTCATTCCTAGGGGAACAGAGAAACTTCAGTTCATCTGAGAGATCATAAGAAAGCAAGAAAAAAAGCTGGCTTTTGAGGGTCCTAGACATGGGGAGCAAAGGGTGAGAGTCCCACAACCCTAAGCAGCCCCACATGTATCCATAATGCACCTCCGATGGCTGGTTGCAGAGACCCTAGGCCTGGGCCTCAACTCGGCTGTGTTTGAAACACACCAGCAGAGCCCGGAACACGCCCTGTTCTGCCAGCTACAGCTCTCCAGAGGAATTTTCAAAGCACACAGGGTGTGTTTGGCAGGAATCTCTCAATACGCTCTGGGGGCTTTTGCTTTAAGGAAGGCAGTATCTCTGCCTAAGGCCTGAACCCTGGGCCTCCTCCTTTGCTGGTACCAAAAAGAGACCCTGGACAGCCCACTGCTGCTGACAGGCAAGGATGATTTGAGGGGACTCTGGTGAGGCTAGAGAAGCCCAAACCCCCTTCCACACCCAAGCTATCTGCTTTTGGTTTCATCCTTCTAAAAATTCTTTTTTGTCACAAGCTGCTGACTCATCCAGGGTTGGGGTCCTTTTTTTTTTTTTTTTTTTTTTAACTCTTCTTTCTCTAGCTCAGAATTACCACAAAGCCTAGAGGCTGTGAAGTTGCTTTGATGAACACCTGAGTCCTTCTATGGCTTCAATTTTATTATCCTACCTCCATCCCAGTTTCCCTATGGCTCAGTACTGCTGGGAAAGAGAGCTGGATGCCCAGTTGCTCTGCCCTGCTTCTCACACCAAGTCTCTCTTCTTTGCAGGTCTCCGTGCATTGGCTGCCCTGGCAATCAGGCTGCAAGAGTCCCAGGATGTAAGCACCACCGGACAGACACTGGTAAGTAATACTGTGTTTGGCTGTGCTCACATATGGCCCAGCTGACATCAGGAAGGGGTAGGAGCTGCCTGGGAATGGCAGCCCTGTAACTGTGTTCCGTCCGTCCATGGGCACCTGGGCACAGTGCAGAGCCAACTTTGCAGGTGTGAACCTCGTGAAATCTGCTGGCTTCCTGCCAGGGCGTCCCTAGAAGCCACGAGTCTGCAGGTGGCTGACTCTCCCCTCCTCTCTGCACAGATGACAGCAATGCATACCTCCAGGTCAGGGACATATTTTTAGAGTTGAGTTTAGAAAAAAATTATCTGTCTTAGAACAGAGTGTGTACTGCCTGACTCAGCCAATAGGCAAAGCTACCCGGGCCCAACTAAAGTACTAGCCCTGGTAGGAAGGAGCATGGAGTTGATACTGTTGATGCCTTGACCAGAGCAAAACTCCCAGACAAAAGAGATACACACAAATGCAATGAAAAACTTGGGTCAGCCATGAGTTCCCTGTCCATGGCAAAGATCAAGGGAAACTGGACACAGTGTCCACAGAAAATATTGAAGTGGAAGGCTTTGATAAAGCAGTGTCTTACACTCTGTTCTGTCATGAACTAGAACCTTTGAGGGAGAGGATGTAGGAAGATGTGAGGAGAAGACTGGAGGATTGTATCAACCAAAGCCCAGCAATTTCTGCTTCGGGTGGTGATTGCAGAGGCCACTGAGTAAGATGACCATGGGTGGTATTACAGTATTAGCAGCTGAAGAGGCACAGCTCTCATGCACACCTGTAATCTTGAACACCTGGTGAACGTGATGGGCAGACAGTAGGCAAAGTACGATGGGAGGTTTGCTGGGGGATATCTCAGTCGTCCCCTCTCCCATAGCACTTTTGAAGAACTCCCCGCTAGTCACACCAATCAGAGGATTTGGTCCAAGATCCTGACTTCACACAGTGGAAGAAAACGCCTAGGAAATATGCAAAATGGACCACCCATCCCCAGTTCCCAGAGCCCACAGAAGGCATGAGTGGGAAGACCCTACTAGATAGATGCTAGAGATACGGAGATGGCTTTATCCAGAAGCGTGGATCCTTTGGCAAGGGTAAGACTTATCCCTCACACCTAGGTGACCAAAGCCTTATCTGCTGGACAAGAGAAAAATGGGGCTCTAGACCCAAATGAGGACTTTAGGCAGGAGTAAGATTCAAGATGCAGGGCAGAGTACAAATGGCCAGCTGCTATCTACTCAGGGTAGTGGTGAGAAGCATTTCCCAGGCCCTGGAGCACTGGTTCTCAGCCTTCCTAATGCTGCAAACCTTGAATACAGTTCTCCATGTCCAACCATAAAATTATTTTTGTTGCTACTTTATAACTGTAATTTTTCTACTATTATGAATTGTAACATAAGTATCTGATATTCCTGACGATCATAGGCAGCCCCTGGGAAAAGGTCATTTGACCCTAAGAGAGGTCAAGATCCACAAGTTGAGAACCTAGTGCCTAGGGGCAAAGTACCATGGGAGTCCAAGGATGGCATTTTTCCTGTCTTGGAAACTGCTGGCTGGATGAATAGCAGGTACTTGATAATGGTTCTGTGCAGAGAGTATGTATGCAGCTGAGTCCTGAACACTATTTAAGGGCAGGAAGGTGATAGGGGAGTAAAGGGAAACAGAGGAAGGAAGCCAGACAGTGACTACAAGTCATGGCCCATGACGTCCTTAGGAGTCTTAAAGCAGAAGCTGAGCTGTAGGGATACCTGGTCCCTGCATGCACAGACCCTGGCATATAGTAGGTGCACAGTGAATGATTGCCAAATAAAGTGGTGAAGAGGGAATTCAAGGAAAGGGAGGGAAGGAGCCCTAGTGTAGATTGCCAGGTTCAAGCCCTGACTCTTCACTAGCTTCACAGCCATGGGAAAGTTACTGGCCTCTGTGTACTTCAGTCTCCTCATCTGACAAATGGGAACAGGGATGAACCGTACCCTGTGGTTGTAAGGATTCAGTGACTGATGTAAAGCTGCCTGTCCCTGTGCCAGACAGGACATAGAAAGGATTTCATCACTATTATGCTCACTTGGGGAATCACGTGGGCCAGAGGCAAAGCAAGGGCTATGGTCAGAGGCTCTAGTGCAGCTGTATGATGCAGTTACTGGCTCTGAGTTCATTCTCTAAAAACAGAGATGCTCTAAGTGGTCTAGTGTGTGTGCATCTTTCCTGCGGTATTCTTCCTATAGTCCCTGCTATTTCTGACCAAGTCTACTGCCGGCCACAAGTCCCATGGTTCATATGGCTCACTGTCTAATCTCCCTTCCTATTACTGTCTAGAGTAAAGGAAGGGAGACCTTTGCTTTTGCTTTCTTTTTTCTGTATTTTCTCCTAAGGAGCTGTGGCAGGGGTCAGTCTGCAATGTGGAATGTGAGCTAAAAATGTTTGTGTATTTTTATAAAACAAAGTCACTGCAAAACAGAAGATTACTATTCTATAGACATTGTATATTGGTCCATTGTCAGGTACTGTAGCAGAAAATCTGAGTCTGAGTAATGTATAAAGAAAAGAGGTTTATTTAGTTCACAGTTTTAGAGACTGAAAGTCCAAGATCAAGCATCCTAACCCATTTGTTCTCCTGGTGGATGTTATCACCATAACAGGAACATGTGTGGAAGAGACATATGACAAGACAGAAAACCAGAGATGAGAGAGTCAGGATCATTCTTACCATGTCACCTCACTCTCACTAGAACTAATACAGGTCCTTGGAGCCCTACATTAATCTCCTCCAAAGGCACCACTCTCAATGACCTAATGACCACTGGACCACATCCCTTAAAAGCCCCATGCATCAGCATCACAACCCTGAAGACCAACCTTCTAGCACATGACCATTTGATGGCTTCCCTCACAAACCAGATAATGGTGTATGACCACCATCTGGCCCCTTTCAAGAAGAACGTACCGACCTCAGAAAGAGCCTGAGCAATGATCAGGACCCATCAGGTTCTGTCAAGTATGACTTCACCTTGAAATCCATCATCCTTCAGTGGTAACTTCAATGACCTTTGCAGCCAAAACTGGGATGCCCATAGTAGCAGCAGGCCAGCAGTGGTAAAGTGGGTGGCTGGAATTTGAAGGACATTATCTTGAATCTCTCACCTATCTGCAGTCATAAAGCCAGCATAGATGTGGTCCTCTAACATATGTGGGGAGCTAAGATTTGACCCTGGCAGCCTGATTCTACACTTGTCTTCCTGTTACTGCCATTAGCTCCCTGTGGGCAAAGGAAGTCCTGCCCCCCACCCTTGATTTGCCTTCCTGGCTCTTTTTCCACCAATTTTCTGGTAAAACTCCTTCCACTGTAAAGGGGCAAATGGGAAACAAAATCTGTCAGAAACATCTCTGACCTAAACAGTTAGAATTTGTTCTCTGGCATTCGTTCGTCTGTCCATCCATCCATCCATCCATCAGTTCATCCATACATCTATCCACCCATCCATCCATCCATCAGTTCATCCATACATCTATCCACCCATCCATCTATCCATCCATCCATCAGTTCATCCATACATCTGTCCACCCATCCATCTATCTATCCATCCATCCATCCATCTGTTCATCCATACATCTATCCACCCATCCATCTACCCATCCATCCCACAAGCACAACTCAGCCCCAGGACCTCACGAGGGCCTGCATCTTTGGCATCAACAGCTGCAGACTCCAAGTTTCTGAATCCTCCAGAGTCATTGTCACCAGATAGCTCAAAGGGATGCTCACTGCATAGTGTAAAGCACTTGATTAATATGCTGCAATTTGGGCAGCACTGGGCTGCTCCGGCACCCCCACCCAACTCTGTTACCATGACGACATTATCTTAACAAACAGCTCTTTAATATTTAATGAAAATTACACTCTGACAGGCGGGTAGAAAACTGCTGTGCAGAGGGTTTAGAGGAGTCCATGAGGACATCTTTGCACAAAGCCGTCAGTCCCCTGATTTCTGTATGCTGTTTGTCACCAGAAAATGTGGGTGTTCTGGGGCCAGAAGCCACTGTGATGCCAGACATAGGTTATACATGACAATGGAAGGTTGTCACTGTTTTATATGCAGGATGACACAAGGACTCCATGAGGAGAAGGTAGCATGATAGCATTATTAAATACTGCTTTCTACACCAAGCTTCTGACCCACCCCCTAGCTCATCTGAGGCTGCAGTGAGCCTTTCTGCTTCCTGTGTTTTGAGTCAAAACTGAATTGTGAGACAGTGTGTGCAGAGCCCAGAGTATGCACACCAGGGCTGAGAATCAGCCTTTGCCTCCTCGTCAAAGCACCATCTATCTGGCCCAGTTGATTCAGTAACAGCAAGTACAGGGAGTAGGTGATCCAGACCCCTGCCTCATGTCAAGACAGAAAAGACCACCCTCTGGCCACCTCCATCATTATGTTAGTCTGTGTGCCAGGCACTGTACTAAGCTCTCATTCCACCAAGAGAAAGATGGATGAATAACTAAAATAGAGAGAACAATGTAGTGCTCTCGTAGCTGTATGTTCTTGGGTAAGTTCTTTAAATTCTCTGTACCTCATCCATAAGGTGGGAATATAACACTATCTTCACTAGGAGTTGCCCTAAGATTCAAAATGTAATAAATACATGAGAAGACCTAGGAAAAAAAAAGTGTATTTGAAAGAGTTGGAGATGCCAAACAGGAAATAAATGCTAAATGGGACTTCCTTTTCCATGTTACCAAGTTTACAGTTATAGGAACCAACGTGTATCAAATGCTTACTTTACTCCACCCCCAAGGCTGAGTTGGAATCACACGATAATCTCACCAAAACTTCACAGGCAAGTCTGTGAGACTGTATTATCATTATTGTCCTCTCTTTGCAAATGAGAAAACTGAGGTGACATGAATTCACAGGACCTCCATCCAGATGAGGTCTTAAGGTGAGTGGCCATAGAGACCATGGAAGCCATGTGTGTCCACAGAGTGAGACTCAAGCGTGGAGGAGCCTGCAGCAGCAGATATAGGCTGCATTTGAAGGAGGAAGCATGGTCTGGCTCAACTGTTGAAAAGGCAGATTCTTGGCACCAGCAAGAAGCTTGGCTTAAACAAATATGACCTGTTTATTTAGAGTATTCATTGGGTTTTTATTAAAATAAATAGATTGAAAGAGGAAGAAGGAGACAGAAGGGATAATATAAAACTTGTAGTGTTCTATTCTCTCCTCTCAGAATTTCATTGAGTGGAACACCAAACTGTTTGCATGGGCTCTGTGTGTGTGTGTGTGTGTGTGTGTAAAATAATAGCTCCTGCCAGTTGCTTCCAGAGCAAAGAGACAAGCAGAGAAAGAAAAATTCAAATTGGGCAACAAATTACAGGCAAAGTCATAACGTTATAGAATGTTACAGTTTTTAAAATCCCTTCTCTATCTATTTTGGTTATTTATTACTATGGTAGTGCTTTGTAACAACCCTATAAACCTCACTGGGGGATGGTAGAACATGTTTAGTCAGCTCCCAAATCTGAAGGCCATGGCCTCTCTGGGATGAGACGGCTTCCATATTTGAGTTTGAGTTTTGGGGTTTGAGGTCTTGGATGTCCATGTCATTGAACATTGACTGGGTGCTGCTTAACCTAGGGTGACCTCAACTGGGATGACAGAAGACCAAACTGTATAAGGCACTCACCCTGCACAGGCTTATCAGGGCATGACCTCATGGTAGTGACACATAGAATGGAGATACAAAAAGAAGGTGCCCCAGTTACAATCACTAACCAACATCTACTCTCAGAGTGAGAGGGCTCCAGTGGACCATGCCACAGAGCATGGGTACAGAGAGGGGCAATGTCTGAGCTGTCACTCAGCTGCTGTGTGGTCACTGTACTTTCAGAGGGAAGAGGTCAAGGCTCAGGACAGTGTGTGACTTTCAAAGGTCCCGCTGTGGTAGGGCTAGGTCGTGGACACAAGCCGGCTAGCTGATTCAAATCTGGTATACTTTCCCATTTCTGCTCAGTAGAAGGAAGTCCAGAAAGGAACTAAAATATAGTTGCTAATATCCCTTTGAAGCTAGAGATTCAGCTGCCCCAAAGGGAAATTATAACTTGTAGAAGCCATACCTTAGAAACCATGCCACAGCCCTGGGATCATGCAAAGCCAATGCTATCTGTAGTCTGATCTTTAGACTGTGGGAATTCAAGCTGCTAAGTCCTGTGGGCCTCAGAGAAGCTACTGCATGACACAGGGCTCATCTTCTTTGTCAGCTTGTGAAATCACCTAGGAGACACAGTGCTGGACATGTCTGTGAGGATGTTCCTGGGGAGATTTGACGGAAAAGATCCACCTTGAATGTGGGCAGTGCCATTCTCCATGGGCTATGGTCCCAGACTGAAGAAAACAAAGAAAGCAGACTAAACATTCATGCCTTTCCGCTTTTAGTTGGAAAGCTGACTCCTTGTGACCAGCAATGTCATAGTCTCCATGCCTCCCCTACCATAACAGACATTGTTCCCTCAAACTCAGGGCAAAAATCAACCCTTCCTTCTTAAGTTGCTTATTGCCAAGAATTGGGTCACAGCAACAAGTTAAGTCACTCATTCTCAGAGAGCTGCAGCATCCTCAAAGTCCCAATACTTGACATTGACACCCAGTGGCCAGCCAACTTGACTGAAATCCCTGTATACAGGAATGATGTTGCCGACCAGACATTTCTGCAATGTGTACCTGAACTAAACTGGAGTAATCATCCTCCACCCTTAGCATAACTTGCCCGTCCATGAAACCGTTTAAATGTCTTGATGTTGCAGCCTTTCTCTCTTGAGAAGGGAGAGCACGGGAGAGAGGCGCTGCCAAACTGTACAGAGAGGAAAACCAAGCCCAGAGCAGTTAGGTTTTGGTAACTCACCCCTTGTGGAAGAAAATCAGAATCAGGTATCTTTTTATCTCTCACCAGTTGCTGTCCATGGCACCCAAGCACTTCATTGCTTTCTATCTGTCCATTTGCTTCTCTGTAGAGCAGGGTGACCATGCTCACACATCTGAGAGCTTTGTGAGAAGCCAGTGAGTTAATCCATATCAAGTGCTCACAGCAGCACCTCTGCTAACCTGGGAAACAGTACCTGCCTGACATTACCGTTGTATGCTAAGGTACAAAAAGAAAGGAAACTGTTGGACAGACATCATCTGCGGCATGGGGTGGAACTACCCTAGGTGTGTCATGTGACACCATGATGAGTCCTTTGGGATGAGTCACTTGTCCCTGGTCACTCTGCTGGTGAGAGTAGGAACCAGCACACAGCCCCACTCTGCTGAGAAAGGACTCTATTCCACCCCAAGTCACTCATCTGCCACACCATGATTCTCCCTGTTCAAAAAGGCTTTGCATTCGCAGGTCCAATGGACACCTCCACCTCCTTACGATTTTAAACTTGTAAATATAACCATGCTGTGCACCTAGACCTACATTAGCTATGCAAGAAGGAAAGATGCAGTGTATATCAAGAACAAACACTTCATTAAGCCCTAGATTGAATTAACTTAAATCAATCTCCTCCCTAGCTCCCGTGCCCCACTTGAAACAGTGAGCTGTTCTAAGTAGAGTCTCTAACTCTTAACTGGAAGTTCTGATTTTCGTGGTTTTGAATCAGACTCTCCATTAATAGCTTACTGTCTTTATCTGACCCTGAGGTAGCCTCTTCCCTCATGTGATTAATCTCATTTTTCTCTGGCTATATTTTAGGCACAATCTTTGCACTATGGTCTTTCATGTTGTGGCTATTGTTCCTCTAAAGGGGGAATTGAAAACAATAGCCTTTCCTCACATCATTCTATATATGCATGCACATGCGCACACACAGAGCAAAGCTGTATGTTTTTGCAAACACAGTGAGCATTGTATCCATGATCTTTTGCCTCCCAAGAATCTTCAATTCTCTTGAAAGTTTTTTTCTTTGTTTCTAAAATGAATAATGACATGCCCAGAAATTGACATTAATGAAACATGCAAAATTGTCCTTAGGTCCCTGGAATGTCAGCTTTAAGGAATAACAATTATGTCATCATTTTGGAAATCACTGTTTCTGTCCAAGGTACCTTCCATTTCCCATCTGAACATAAGGGATATATTAGTTACTTCTTTGCTGCTGTAATCAAATAACATGACCAAGACAACTTATAAAAAGAAAAGTTTATTGGAACTAATAATTTTGGAGGGTTAGAATCCATGATGGAAAAGCATGGCAGCAGCTGTTAACATGGTGGCTGAAGCACAAAGCTGAGCGCTCACACCATCAACTGCATCAACTGCAAGCATCCAGCAGAGAACGTAAACTGAGTGGCATGGAATCTTTGAACTCTGCAGTAACATGCTTCCTTCAACAAAGCCATAGCTTCTAAGCCTTTCTAAATAGCGCCACCTACTGGAGACTAAGTATTAAGCATCTGAGCCTATGGGGACATTCTCATTCAAAGCATACAAGGCCCAGCCAAACAGATAATTCGTAAAATACAAACCAAAGCCTGCTATAATGGGTGGTGCATGGCATCTCAGCTTTCCAGAAAGTAACTAGGGACTACCATGAGTGTGAAGCAAGTTCCAGGACAGTTAAACCACAGAGTAAAATCCTGTCTCAAAATGCAAATAAATAACAAAGCCAAATCCCGTCTTCCCAGAATCTGTAACCATCTATACCTTTGCACTATACATAGATTGACTTCCAGATTTTTTTTTCCCCCAACCTGGAAAGGTCTCACCCTCCCTCATTTCCAATCACATTCCTTCTCACACCCTAGACTTCAACCCCACTGCTTCTTCCTGGTCCTCAGAACCGAGCCTGGGTCCTTGGCAGAATTATGTGCTTACTGTTTTCCCCATGAGAATCTACTGTCCCAGCCTAGGTTCCCTCAAAAAAAAGTCTGAAACAAAGCTCTTGACTCTGCATGATGGATAAGACAGAGATGGGAAGCTGTACATACTCAGGCAAGAACAAGAGTGATGGAAGGGAATGAGAAATAGACTGCAAATCTCATGAATACAGTGTATAGGCACCCCATCACTCCATGGGGAACTCCCCCAGTTACCGTGACACATAGAGTCTTTGGAGTGGCCATGCGGAGCATAGTTGGTTACATGATAATGCAGGGTGTATCTATCCCCCAAGGCACCATGCCACAAAGCTGCACATGAAAAGTCACAGGGCTATGGGAAAGATGTGGCAAGAGACAGAGTTCTGTGAACAGGAAACGCAGCATGATTTTACAGTCACCTGTGGTTTAGAAGAGACAAATGGAACAAGGAGCATGGCACCTTGTTTTGCAGAAAAGCCCACTAGCTTGAACCAGTGAGAGATAACGCCTTATAAATGACTGTGAAGTGGCAGAAATACAGTGAGATGGGACTAGAGCTATCTCATGCCAGCTCTGAATTATGTGACTGTTAACCCACCAGGTAAACTGAGGGAGTGGGTATAGTTCTGGGGTTTGCATGTATTTTGTTATTATAATGTGCCTCTGCGATTACCACCTCCCCCATGTGACCAATCTCAGGAAGTAGTGACATCATAGTATCCTGTGCACTACAAGGTGGTGGGGAGGAAGGCAACATTCTAAGGACTCAGGGTCAGCTTTGTGTATTTCCTGTGTGACTCCGTTCAGCTTTCTCTGAATTCTATTGTTTCTCACTGCTGAGGCCGGGCACAAGCCAAAACTAAACTCAGATAATGCATAACTATCTTCTAATGCGTCTCCCATTGGAACAATGTTTGTTTTCAAGCACCATAGCAGAATTGACTGTGCTATGTCTCAGAAATTGTCACTGGGAGTGGACAATTGCACTGGTCATAGTTGTTAGCAACACCTCTCTTTTGCAATGGCATTCCTAGAGAAGCCAGGGCCCAAGCTCTGCTCAGTGGAACCAAAGCAAATTTTATATCACAGGAGTCATATTGGCCATGGTAGGTTGGTCCTGATGGGAGGAGAAGAGATGCAAAAGTGACATCGAGACCAAAGGTATAAGCAGGTCATATGGATCTGGGTGACATCTGCACTGGGTCCTGACACACCTTTTCTGAGCTTTCCATGTCCAGCCTCTGGTTCTTTAGGTTTCCACTTATAGACACTTCTTCAGAAAACAGCAGCAAGGGCCATGAACAAAGTGAAAATGACATGCAAAATTCACCTGCATGCAACATAGGGAAGCTGTTGGCACCTAAGAGACATGCTTTGTTACATATTTTTATTTTTTGTTGCATTATGTTGTATTCATGTGCATGTGTGAGTGTGGGCACACACATGCCATGGCACATATGAGAAACTCAGAGGACATTCTTTACTTTCTACATTGTTTGAGATTGGGTCTCAGTTTTGTATGCATCAGGCTAGATGGCCCGTGAGCTTACAAAGATTCTTCTAACTTACCTCCCATCTCTCCATATAACACTGAGGTTACACCGCCTTGCCTGGATTTATGTGGGTTCTGGGAATTCAATCTTAGGTTCCCATATTGGCACAGCAAATTCTTTACCTAGTGAGTTCTCATCCCGATGCCTGCCTGGCTTTTTTGTTTATTTGTTTAATGTCACTCGGGAAGACAGTAAAACCAGGCTGTTAGGAAGCTTGTATCAAAGTAGGAGACCTAGAAAGAAGTGGTGGTAACTGGGCCAGGATCAGAAGAACAGGGCTGGGGGGCTGGAGTGATGGCTCAGCGGTTAAGAGCACTGACTGTTCTTCTAGACGACCCAGGTTCAATTCCCAGCCCCCACATGGCAGCTAACAACTGTCTCTAACTTCAAGATCTGGCACCCTCACAGACATGCAAGCAAAACACCAATGCACATAATATAATAAAAAAAAATATTTAAAAAGAAAAAAAAAAAAAGAACAGGGCTGGTCAAATGAATTAGAGCAGGTCTTTAAGGAAGAAAAGCCACCGGGTGCTACTGGTGGGTATCTGAGGGAGAGAGGAAGGACAGGGTAGTAGCCTGTCATGGACCTGTTGCTGAGATCTTTCTTGTTCCAAGGAAAGTACCTGGTCTGTGGTCAAGCGATGGGCTTGATTCTATTTTCAGAATGATCTTTGGCAAGCTACTGAAAACTTAAACTCACCAACATGTCAAATCCATCATCTCTAGAAGCAGCCAGAGGCCAGACTGCATAGTGACAACATTTGATTGGAATCGAAGCAAACACACCCAGCAAGAGTGAAATGTAGGGGGTGTGGAGAATTGCCATCCCCTTCTGACTATCCTATATAGAAAAGAGGAGTTGGATGGCATTGAAAGTTCTCACGATACCTGCAATAATAAAACATTTGAAACACTGATTCTCCATAACGAGAAAGTAGCCCACTCCACAGAGACCAGCTGTCAATGACTGGAGACATTTTGGGTTAGAATAGGATGCTATTAGCAAGCTGTGCAAAACCTATTCAACACGCACAGCCCCATCAATGAAGAATTTTATAACCTCAGATGACAATTCTGCTAAGGTAAAGAAACCCTGAATTAAGAGTGTGATGACACATGAAAACACACACACATACACACACACACAAACACACACACACACACATTTTGTAAAGGTTCCAAGCATAATAAGCATACTGCATCATTTGGGTATGATGCATCTATGATGGTGCCGCCCACATTCAGGGTAGGCTTATCCCTCGTGGACACACAAGAAGTGTGTCCTAGTGACTACAAGCTCAGTCATTGGCAGGGAGATTGTCCTAACAGCTCTCAAGTCATGTGACAACATGGAATACCCTTAGGTGCATAGTGCTTGATGGAGGAGCCAATCTTAAAAGGCTGCCCCATGGGAAAATGATGTAATTATATTATAATCTTTAAAAATAAAAGAAATAATTTAAACCACTTGATAACATAAATAAAAAGTCTTCACACTGGATAATTACTACTACATAATGGTTTGGTCCAAGCAAAACTATGCAAGGAGAAGAGCAGAAAATCGAGGGAAAAGTAGAGGGCGGGGCTTTAGGGCAGTGGAACTGTTCTATATGGCACTGTAATAGATCCGGTGGCTGTGCATTTGTCCAAACCCAAGGGAAGTGCCAGCATCAGAGGAACCTTAGCATAAGCTATGGGTGTCAGTCAGCAGTGGGCTGTCACTACTGGTTCCTTGGTCATAATTAATGGGCTGTACTGGGGGAAGTGGAAGAGCTACTTCACTCCTTCTGTGCTGTCTGTCTGTCTGTCTGCAATGTAAACCTGAAACAGCTCTAAACATCAGTCTATTAATAATGCTCAGGGCCTGGCGGGCTGGTGCAGTCTAAAATCCCAGTGCTTGAGAGGTAGAGGCAGCATGTCAAGAATACCCAAGACTAGCCTCGAACTCCCTTTTATGGCTGAGCTGACTACCTAAAAATAAATAAGTACAAGTTTAAATGCTATGATAAACAGAGTTGAGATAATTGTTATGATCATCGTAAGACTGGAGGTCATTGCGTAATTCCAAAGGAGCAAACACATAATGCATTCTTGGCTCTGCCCTTATTACTGGGCAGAATATACCAGGAGGAGGAAACTGACCCATCTAAACTGCATTTACTCAGGCCCAAGCAGACAAATTTCAGATCCTGATGCATGAGATCTCCACTGCAGCTTTAGGAGAGAGTCTCCATAAAAAGACAAGGAAAAAAGACTCAGAGAGGTTAAGTCACATGACCAGAGTCACACAGCATCACAAGAGGAGTTCTGACCCAGATCAGTTGTCCACCAGTATACTTGACACTATGTTCTGCTTGTGTGTGTGTGTGTGTGTGTGTGGTGTATCTTTGTGTCTGTGTATGATAGAGAAAGATAGAGAAATACACACAGAGAATATGAATGTAAGTCAATGTGTGAACAAGTAATTATATGACAGAGAGGGAAACTGAGTAGTTATTAGCAGGTGTAAGTAGACAGAAGGAAAATTAAGTAAATTGAAAAAAGTATGCATTGGGTTCTATACTCATACAATGTGTGTGTGGTAGAATGAACAAAGGAGACAGAGAAAAGGGAGATTCTAGAAGATAACAAGTAGGAGACAGGTACCACTGAGCTATCTTGAGCCACTAGACCTTGGGCTGAGGGACACCGCCCAGCTGCCCTGTACCCTGCTGCATCTCAGCCACTTTCTGTGGGTGTCGCCATCTTGCCCTCATGCCCGTCAAGGCTCATGCTGGGACAATGTTCAATGAAGGCCTGAGTTGACCCGTGTTCCGCTCTTGTTCTGCTTTGTATCTGAAGCATACTGCTCCCTGAAGAGGCCCTGCACAACGTGACATCTTTAGGTTGGTTGTTCAAGGATTCCAACCCCGAAAGAGGAGCCACTCTCTGGAGAATCTTTCACTATCATGACCAGGCAGGACCATTCTTCCTTAAGTGGAGAGGGAAGAGCAGTCTGTGGTTTTGCATTTGCACAGAACCTATTGCACATTAGGTCTGGAAAAGCCTTTTATGCCTTGGAAGATGCTAAAATGATTCGGCCTGAGCCAATGTTTCCTACGGGCCTCTGATAAGACCACTGTGGACCACTTCCATACTCTAACACACACCTCCCACGTGCCTCACCTACCTTCTGCACCTTTCTCAAAGTGATGACCTGCAGAGGGGAGCCAGCCCCCACCCCCTACCCTATCCTGCCTTACCTTTCCACCCATCATAATATCCTGTCTCCACCCTCCACTTATTCACACAGATACCCAGGCCAGGACATGGCTCTTGCTGCAGTAGCATCTATCCCTTGTGTCTGGTACAATGCCTGACACAGGACAACTTCTCAGGAGACTTTGCCCAGCACTGCGTAGAATCAGAACAGCCTTGACTTGGGGGCAGGAAATTGACGCGGACATTTTTTTTCCCTGTCCATTCCAGAATTTTCAGCTATAGCCTCTTTTAATTCTCATATTGTTTTCAATCACCACAATTGATTCCTCTCACCCTTGTCCCCAGGGTCCTTTCCAATGAACTGTATTAAATTGCAATTACTGTTGCTGTGGATTTTTCCCTCTGGCTCTCTTCCTTTCTTTGAAGGGGGCACACAGGTGGCAGCAGACTGAAGGGTCTAATCCTATCACAGGGGTGGTGTGAGCTCATCAAGGGCGTTTGCAATTAAATTAGGTGACACTTCTAGGTGAAAGGCTCTCCCCCAAAGAAGGGACCCGGCAGGGTGATGGCCACTTGCAGGGAGTTGGCTTGTGTCCAGAAAAGCTGCAGGAGCTGGGTCTGCATAGCACAGGAAGAGGGTTGACCGCTGGGATTGTTCCAATATAATTGGCTTCGTATAGCTCAAATTTAAGAGATCAATTTCTATAAGCTCTTTTACAGTTGGAATTCATAAACAAATCTGTGCGCTCTCACCCTGCAACATCCTGTTCTCTTTCTGATCCCTTGGTCTTTTCACTAATGCCTAGACTTCTTGTCACATGTGTAGACCCAACAGTTCACCCTGGCTGTGGGCTCTGCCATAGACACAACAGCAAAGAGACAAGAGAGATGTTGACCTGCCTTCAAGGTACCCACAGCGGAGGAACCGAGCAGATCTGATGCTGTGTGATTATGCCCTGGCTGAAATAAGAATAGAAAAAAAAGGATATTCTGCAATTTGACTGTCAGAACCATCTTTAAGAATCTCCCATTGGATTTTGATATCCACAGCCAAGCCAGACCCTTCCCTGAGAATGAGCTTTATTAAGACTCTCAATCAACTTAACACATTATTTTTTTTCTCCCTGCAATCAGTGATTCAACAGCCTGAAATTTATTGGGATTACTATTATTGTTGATAATAGCATAGCTCAGCACTCTGTCTCCAGGAGACCCTCTCTACTGACAGAAGGGACCATGTTGGGGTCAGAGGTAGGGAATATATTTTGCTGGGGCTGGAAGGCCTCTCAAAGATGGAAGATCCAGAAAGGAAGGCAAGGCTACCTGCTAGGCTAGACCCAATGTCCTAACTCCCACAGACCCCTCTGGAGCCTTGCCCTGGCTCCTTTTTCTTAAAGATTTATTTATTTTTATCAGAGAACAGGTATGATTTTTTTTCTGCCTTAACATTTTAACAGAATCTTTTTTATTAATTCTTCGAGAACTTCATGCAATGTATTTACACCCCCCCATGCCTCCCAGATCCATGCCCTACCTCCTTTCTGCCTCTAACTTATCTACTCTTTTTTATAGATGTAGCCCATAGATTCCAGTTTGTGCTGCCAACTCACTCAAAGTCCCTCATGTTGTGGGACCATTTAACAGAACTACCAGGGACCCTTAAAGAAAACTGACTCTCCTTCCAGAAGCCATTGGCTTCCCATAATTCTTCACTCATGAGTTCCTCCCCACTCCATACTAGAATGTTGACTGGCTTTATCTCATGTGGACATTGTTCAGGCTACTACAGTTGCTATGAGACCATGGGTGCAGCTATCTTCTCACTACCAAAAGACCCTGTTTTGGTTGGTCCACCCTTATCTCCAACTCTTAAAATCTTTCCACTTCCTTTTTGATGATGGTCCCTGAGCATTTCAGGGTTTGGGGAGGTAATATAGATATCTTATTTGTGGCTGAGCATCCCACTGACACTGAGCTTCTGCACTTTGATCAGTTGTGAGTTTTCACATTAACAACCATCCACAGCTCTTCTCTGAGAAGGGCTGCACTAATCTATAGACATAGAGACAGACACAGATTTGGAAGGCAGTTTGATGTCTCCATTTAGCAAAATAACAGTAGTAGGTTCACCCCTGGAGCCTGTGAGCTCCCAAGTCATGGATTCTTGGCCAAATTTATTGTACTAAACATAAATTTCTCCTTGTGTAATGGATTTTGAATCCAATCAGAAAACATTTGGTTACCCCTGGAACATTTATGCCACTATTGCACTTATAGACTTGTACTGTAGTTTACAAAGTTCATAGATGGGTAAGACTATCTATGGCCTCTTTTTCCCAGCAGCCTCTGCAATGCCTTCCAGTACTATGAAAACTATCAGCAAAGATTCTTGGTCATTAGGAACTTGATTTTTCCTTGATCTATGACCAAAGTGTATAGTGTCTTTATCAGTACAGTCTTGCCATCAGGTTTAAGCAGGTAACCAAGACCTATGATAATGGTGTCTTATTTTGAGTCTTCTACAAGAGCAGTATATATTTTTAACTGCTGAGCCATCTCTCAAGCCACCTGACCATTTTTTAAGGCTCTGATTCATTAAAAGGTATATATTCTCCTAAATTATTTTTATCCCTTTTTGTTACCTCTTGCAGAAAAGGGGTATTATAAGATCTGTCTCATATGATTCTTAGAAAGGTGCATCAGGACATTACAAGTAAAGGTCTATGGTACAATAATGAGGGTCTAGCTATCTCAGAATGGACAGGGAATTGATTCCAAGAATCCAACAGGAAACAAATCCTTGGATGCTGACATTCTTTATGTAAATAAAATATCACTTGTTTATAACCTATGCACATCGCCCATTTTCAATCATCTTCGCATTACTCGGAATATTTAGTGCAATATAAATACAAGATAAATAATTGTAGCATGTTGATTAGAGGAAAGTGATTGAGAAAAGCCTGCACATAGTACAGGTGCACTACATCTTCTTTGCATGTGCATGTGCATAGCTATGCAAATGTGTAAGGGTACAAGTGTGTGTGGGCACGCATGTATTTGAGAATGTGCATATGTATAAGCATGCATAAAGAGGCCAGAAAACAAACTCAGATGTCACTCCTCAGGCTCAGAGCACCTTGTTTTTTGCTGACTTGAAGCTCTCTAAGTAGGCCAGGTTGGCGACCAGTGAGCTACAAAGACTCCCTAGTTCCACTTCTTCTGTGTTGGTTTGATTACAAAGGTCCATATCACACTCATACTTTTTAACATGAGTTCTGGGGATTGAATTCAGGCCCCCATGTTTCCAAGGTAAGCATTTAACTGACTGAGCCATCTCCTCAACCCCCAAGTACAATATTTCTTTGAATATTCTTTGAATATTCTATACACATAGAACCAACTATTTATGGATAGTCCATAAATAGTTGGTTCTATGTGTATAGAATCTACAGATATTGAGGGCCATCTATAATTGGCATTTGGGGCATGAGCCCATGCTCTGCATTGTGCATACAGTAGCTTATTTAGTCACTATGGAAACACAATGAAGTGATTATTTTCCCATCGTTGTCTATTTGTTTGTCTATATAGTACTGATTGGGCCACTGAGATGGTTCAGTGGGTAAAAATTCTTGTTATCCAAGCCTGACAACCTGGGTTCAACCCCTGGAACCCAATGTGGGCAGCACCATTCCCTGATGGAAAAAACTCATTCCTGAAAATTGTCATCTGACTTTCCACACACCATGGCACACGGGTATTTATACTCATACACATGTATCATTTATATAAACACAATAATAATAGATGGATAAATAAGTACACCAAGAACATTTATTAAACATCTACTACATACCAAGTTGTGTGCAATATGTTGAAGCTCCAGCCATTGACAAACCAGACAAGTTTCTTGCTGTGGAACTCATGTCCTAGTATCTGTGCTTACACCACTTTACAAGCCAGGATACCAGGATTCAGAGATGGTATATCACTTGGTCAAGGCTCACATGGTCATCCTTTTGGCTCTAAAGTCACTCTCTGCTCAGCTTTGCTCACTGATTCTTTGGATCCCATAACACCAAAGACCTATGTTGGGAGTTTTGCTAAAATCTAGAACTTACATGACCCCATCTTAGCAGGGCTTAGACTCAGTTATGTGTCCTCCAGATGACACAGTGTCCAAGAATGAAGCAATATTGGATAGAGACTCTATTTGGATTGTTTGTTAGTTGTGTGTGACCTGAGAGAAGGTTTCTCTGTCTGGAGTATGAACAGAGCATTCAAGGTTATGATCTACTTCCACATGACCAAAAAGAATGTACTTGAGAATATAGGTCAGTGGTGGTGACTGCTGAGATGTCACAGAAACTCCTTTGGAGAGCATTCTGAACTACACCCAGTACTAAACACTAGAATATCTTTGTTCTAGTTTTCTTTAACTATCAACTTGACAATAGCCTAGAGTCACCTGAGAAAGAGGTCTCAATTGAGGGACTACCCAGATCAGATTGGCCTGTAGGCTTGTCTTGGGGGAAAGTGACTTAATTGTTAATTGACATAGAAGGACCAAGTCCACTGTGGGCAGCTCCATTCCCTGAATATATGGTGCTGGGTTATGTAAGAAAAGTAACTATGTGTGAGCCTGTGAGCAAGCCAAGCAAGCAATGTTATTTTCATGTTTCTAAGTCAAGTTCCTGATTGAATTTCTGCCTTGACTTCTCTCAGTGATGGACTGTAAATTTCTTCCCCTTAATTGCTTTTGGTCATTGTTTTATGACAGCAACAGAGATGAAACCATTCTTTAGAAACAGAACAGATTAAGAAACATGATGACAGTTTTGGCTCCTCTCTTACCAGGAATGTCACCAATCTTGCTGTGTCTCCATTGTGTTATGCATTAGGTAGAATGAATAGTCATCCCACCTCTCTCATGCAGTTGAGAGATCTATGTTATCTTTTGAAGACAGTAACCACCAGGCTTCAAGGTCTGTAGCTTTGTTCTTTTCTGAAGAGCTTCACAACACGTCCTTTAGTTCGAAAACATCTGTGATGATAGCATTTCTTGTTCTGAAAACTCAAGTTTAATTGTTTCTGGAAAACATCATAATCCACTCTTTGGTTTTGGATTTATCCCTTTCAGTCTGGGAAGTTTTTGTTTTGACTGTCTCTTTTGTTTTGTAAATGTGGCATTTGGAAATTTAATAGAGCAATTTAATTTCCATTTGCTGAAGTACATTGTCAAAAGACAAGAAACAGGCAAGACAAAGTTGGGATCCCAGGATGTTGCCTCACATATGATGTGAGTTTTGTTTCCGACACAAAGAACAGAGAGTTTGTTTTTCCATGAGATGGTCTTGGGCAAACCCCCTTGTCTCAGACTAGATCAACTCAGTGTAACCAAATGGCTAGCTGTGAGCCCAAAAGATGACCCATCTGGACACAGGGTCAGGGACAGATTCTACTCTGTGTTCACTTTATTCTTGCTACATGTAGTAGCCTATATCACTGGAAGGCTTCATTTTGCCTTCAACCTTTTGAACAGTGTCACTCATTCTGAAAATTCAAATTTGAAGAAGAAAAAATTTATAGAAGAACACTTGGTGGATATTTTCTAAATGATGGAGAATTGCCTACAGAGTCCACTGTGGACCAGTCACTACTCACTGAGACCTCTGTTCAAGAGGCACACTTCACTGAGCGCTTCCTTCATGTTTTAACCAGAAATTTATCTTTAAGACAAAGACACCTAATCTCATAGAAGTGAAGTCACTTGCCCACAGTCATACACTTGCTACCGTGTATGACATTATTTTTAATTTTAAAAAAATTATTTAAAAGTTTTTTTCATTTTACATACCAACCACAGTTCCCGTCCCTTCCCTTCTCCTGCCCATCCCCCACACCCCCCACACACCACCAATCACCCACTCCTCAGGGATGGTAAAGCCTCTAGTTCTATTCACTTGTCTGCAAATTTCAAAATGTCTTTTTTTTTCAACTGAATAATACTCCATTGTGTAAATGTCTTACTTTTATATATATATATATATATATATATATATATATATATATATATATATATTCTTCAGTTGAGGGGCATCTAGGTTGTTTCTAGGTTCTGGCTATTACAGATAATGCTGTAGTGAGCATAGCTGAGCAAATGTCCTTGTAGTATGAATGTACATTTTTAGGGTATATGTCCAAGAGTGGTATTGCTGGATCATGAGGTAGATTGATGACCAGTTTTCTGAGAAACCTCCATACTGATTTCCAAAGTGGTTGTACCAGCAATGGAGGAGTGTTCCCCTTACTTCACATCCCCTCCAGCAAGGGCTGTCTTCAATGTTTTTGATCTGAGTCATTCTGACAGATGTAAGATGGTATCTTAGAGCTATTTTGATTTGCATTTTCCTGATGACTAACAAGGTTGAGCAATTTTTTAAGTGTCTTTTAGTCATTTAAGACTATTCTGTTGAGAATTCTCCATTTAGCTCTATACTGCATTTTTAATTGAATTATTTGATTTTTGATGTCGAGTTTCTTGAGTTCTTTATATATTTTAGAGTTCAATCCTCTATCAGATATAGGATTGGTGATGATCTTTTCCCATTTTGTAAGCTGCCATTTTGTCTTATTAACTATCTCCTTGCTGAAGCCTCTCAGTTTCAGGAGGTTCAGTTTATTAATTGTTCCTCTCAGGGTGCTGCTGGTATTATATTTAAAAGGTGATCTCCTGGGCAAATGTGTTCAAGGCTATTTCCAACTTTCTTTTTTAAAAAAAAATTATTTATTTATTATGTACATAGTGTTACACCTGCATCCCAGAAGAGGGCACCAGATCTCATTATAGATTGTTGTGAGCCACCATGTGGTTGCTGGGAATTGAACTCAGGACCTCTGGAAGAGCAGTCAGTGCTCTTAACCTCTAAGTCATCTCTCTAGCCCCCCAACTTTCTTTTTATCAGGTTCAGTGTAACTAGATTTATGTTGAGGTCTTTGATCCACTTGGACTTGAGTTTTATGCAGGGCCATAGATATGGATCTTTTGCATTCTTCCACATGCTACCAACCAGTTATGCCAGAACCATTTGTTGAAGATGCTTTCTTTTTTTCCTTATTATTATTAAATAATATAAGTATTATTTTTGGCTTCTTTGTCAAAAATTAGGTATTCGTATTTGTGTGAATTAATGTCAGGGTCTTCATTCATTGATCCACATGTCTTTTTTAATGCCAATATTAAGCTGTTTTTATTATTATAGCTCTATAGTAGAGCTTGAAGTCAGGAATGGTGATGCTTCCAGAAGATCTTTTATTATACAGGATTGTTTTGGCAATCCTAGGTTTGTTTGGTTTTTTTTCCATTGAGTATTATTCTTTCAAGGTCTGTGAAAAATTGTGTTGGGACTTTAATGGAGATTACATTGAATCTGTAGATTGATTTTGGTAAGGTTGCCGTTTTTACTATCTTGATTCCCCCTCTCCAAGAACATGAGAGAACTTTCCATTTTCTGACTTCTTTCTTCAACAACTTAAAATTCTTGTCATACAGGTCTTTCACATATTTGGTTAGAGTTACCCCAAGACATTTTAGATTATTTGTAACTATTGTAAAGGGTGATATTTTTCTGATTTCTTTTCCAGCCCATTTATCATGTGTATATAGAGGGGCTACTGATTTTTTTTTCTAAGTTAATCTTGTACCCTGCAACATTGCTGAAGGTATTTTTCAGCTATAAGAGTTCCCAAGTAGAATTTTGGGGGTTACTTATGTATATGATCATGTTATCTGCAAATAGTTAAAGTTTAACCTCTTCATTTCCAATTTGTATCCTCTTGTGAATACGTCCTCTTTATGCCAAAGCCCTTGTCATTATGATAGAGCACATGGATAAAATAATAATGACTTTAAAAATTCCCCGGGAGAAAGCTGTGGCTCTGGTAGAACAGAGGTAGAGCTGATGGTACCCATCAGTGGAGTTCTACTTTACATCCTGAGAGTGATGCTGATACTTACTGCCCCAGCAACCATGTCATCGACATGTATGCCACTCTGTTTGAAAACATGGAAGAAGGACATGAAGCCTACAGGCATGAATTCCCAGCACTGGGACTAGAACAAAGTTCAGTCTACCTGCTCATGATGATTTTTCTCTCCTATCCTCATCCATCACGCTCTCCATATTGTAGAATTATTATGTCATTTTAAGTCAAAACAAGATCGGATAAAACAGTCCCGATGTGTCCCAGTCACAGAAGGTAGCAGCAGTCAACACTCGGAGCACTCTGTGCATGGTAGTGTTCTAAGCATCTACCCATATTCACTCCTTAATGCCTCACAGTGATCTTGTGAGACAGATACTATTATCATCCATTTTACAGGTGAAGAAACTGAGACTTAACTGAGACTTACTGAAGCCAAGTCACTTGGCTGGGGGAGATTGCTCTGGGCTGTGTGCCCAGACAGATCAGCCATGAACCTGAGCCTTGCTCCTCCACTTGCAGCCATCATTTTGCACAGACTTGTCCACTATTTACCCACTTCAAACTCTTACGAGGTTACCACAGCTCTGGATGAAATCCAGAGTTACTAAATCCTTCCTGGATCCAGGTCCTTATTTGAATATTCATAGAGTTTCAAGTTTCCAGCTTGCTGAAGTACATCTTTCCTTAGAGACTGCATTTGTTTGTTTAAATATCCCACCTCAGAGCTGCTGCCCCCTGTAAGATCTGCCTCTGTCCTACCCCCCTTCCTAGCTCTTTTTTCTTCTTTCTTTTCATTCATTCATTCATTCATTTTGTAATGTGAATTGCCTGCATGTATAACTGTGTAAGGGTGTCAGATTTTAGAATTACAGACAGTTGTTAGCTGCCATGTGGATGCTGGGAATCGAATTCAGGTCCTCCTGAAGAACAGTCAGTGCTCTTAACCACTGAGCCATCTCTCCAGCCCCTCTTTTTTTTTTTCTAACTGGCACCTGGAGCATTTTCTCCCCAGGCATACATTTAACTACCTGTCCTAGTTAAGATGTCTAATGTTATGATGAAATACTTTGACCAAAATCAAGTCAGGGAGGAAAGGGTTTATTTCCTCAGCTTGTAGTCCAGCATCCAAAGAAGAGGGCAGGAACTCAATGCAGGAACCTGAAGGTAAGGGGCAATGCCAAGGCTTTAAGGAGTGCTGGTTTGCTCCTCATGGCTTGCTCAGCCTGCTTTCTTATAATACCCAAGACCACCATCCAAGGGGTGGCATCACCCCTTTGTGAGATGGGCCCTCCTACATCAATCATTAGTGAAGAAAATGCCCTCCAGATTCACCCACAGGCCAGCCCTTGGAGATATTTTTTGATTAAGATTCCTTTCTCGGGGCTGGAGAGATGGCTCAGCAGTTAAGAGCACCCTCTGCTCTTCCAGAGGACCCGGGTTCGATTCCCAGCACCCACATGGCAGCTAACAGCTGTCTGTAGTTCCAGTTCCAGGCAAACACCAAAGCAAATAAATAAAGTTTAAAAAAAATTAAAAAAAAAAAATTTAAAAAAAAAAAAAAAAAAAGATTCCTTTCTCCCAGATAACCCCAGTTTGTATCAATTTGACACTAAAAACTAGCCAGCACAGAGGCTTTCTCCCCATCTCTGTACTTTGACCCCAACACATAGGCCTGTTTGTCCTTTATATGTTCAGTACACACATGCTTGGTTAATTCCATATTGTCTTCTAATTCAAGCCCAATAGGGATGGGTAATAATTGCATACAGAGAAACTTCAGAAAGAGAAAGCCTCCTTCTTGAGACTGGTAAAGGTGTTTCCATTTACATCCTCCCCCAAAAACATTTGTCCCCCTTAACTCTCAAATCTTCCCAAAAGAGAAATGCTGCCACGAGGTTTGAGGACTGGAGGAGGGGTCATTTTGTTTTGGTTTTCTGCATCTGTCCTATCCAGCCCTGAGGACATTACCTTAGTCACACCTCCCATCCCACCTTTGAGTCTCCTGACTCGAGTGGGAAATCGATGAATGTCAAATAGAGGCAATGAATACAGAGAGAGGCTTCACCCGAGGTGGGAATTAATGCAGGGCAGCATAACCGGAGAGACAAGATGCAACCGGAGTGGTGGTGGTGTGCGGGTTCCAATCCTCTGGGTTTATAGCAGGGTGAGCCTGGTGAAACTGATTTAATGTAAGATCCAGCCATAATGGGAAAGGCGTAAATAAAATGAAAACCACACATGCTCATTATGGCTTTCAGCAGAGGCAGTAGACTTGTTGTAGACCTCACTGTATACACCTTCTGCCCTGTCACCCACTCTGCCATGACCTAAAAGGGATCCTAAGAGCAGAAAGAAAAACAGGGTACCAGTGTCTAGGTTGAGTCACTTTTTACTTCTCAAACTTGGCTTCTAAATTCTGATGTTCAGTGACATTCAGAATGCATTGGTCTTTAATTTTATCCTGGTCACGGCAATCCTCCTGCCTCAACCTCCCAACTGCTAGGATTACAGGAGTGGCCTGTTAGATCCAGCTACTGCTAGGTTTCTAGGGTTTCTTTTCAAAGGCTGGGAGCTGGAAGCTAACTCTAAGGTCCTGAGGCTGGCTGTGCCATATCATCTCTTTGGGGCATTTCCCATAGTCCTCCTATATCATCTCTTTGGGGCGATTCTCATAGTCCTCCTAATAGATACAAGTCTCTCAGATGGAAAGGACTCAATTCTGATTGCTTCTGACTCATCACCACCTTCCTAAGCGCCTAGTTAGACAAATTTCCCTGGAAGGTGACATCCTAGTCACCCAACCTATCCCAGCTACATTCCGACTCCACAGAGATCTTGGATTTGACCACTCCACGGTATAGTTGAGGGGGAAGTTTTTATTGTAGATATTAGGGAAAGTACATCCAGAGGCATCTGGAAGAGTCCAGAACAAAGAAAGTAGTAGATTGAACATGTCCAGCAGACTGGACTTGGATTGGGGTGGAGATGGGAGTGGTGTGGGGGATGGAGGGGTGGACAAGAGAGGAAGGCAAAGAGAGCCCATAAAGGAGACCTAGAGAGAGAGGACCAAGAGAACACATGGCCAAAATGGCGGGGCTGTGGGAATGGGAAACTGGGAAGAGGAAGCCTGTGAGCTGGAGAAGCTTAGGGTGGGGGAATGTTGAGAAGAGCCGCAGGCACTGAGAAAGCCTGGAAGACAACACACACTTTGGCTAAAAAGCACCAACTATAGACATTTGTCCCTTCGGACAAGGATGGGGAATGGATCCTTTGGTAGAGGGAACAGACTCCAGAATTTGAGGGAGTAAATTTGCCTTTGGACCTGACAGAGACCTGTGAGTTTCTTGGTTCTTCTTCCTCTTCCAGGAAGCAGGGGCTTGTCATCCATTCCCAAATAGTAGCCTTGAGGCTCCAAAGCAAGAGCCGGGCCTGACTGGCTGCTTGGAAGCCTGTGGTAACATTGTTTCCAGCATCCGTGACAGACCATAGCTGTTTTTACCTTAATACACCACTTCCCATGTGAGCTGCACGTTAATGTTAAGGCATAAGCACATCCTGTTTACTTTCATAGCTATGTATTATTTATGACTATGAAGAAAAATAACTAGTTGATCAAACCTGTGACTCCGTGAGTATTGCTTAGAAAGATGCTAGAATTTCCAAAGTGATTTAGTGTTTACTTTTTCTCCTTAGTGAAAATAGATTTTTGGGGGGGCTGGAGAGATGGCTCAGCGGTTAAGAGCACCATCTGCTCTTCCAGAGGACCCGGGTTCGATTCCCAGCACCCACATGGCAGCTAACAACTGTCTGTAGTTCCAGTTCCAGGCAAACACCAAGGCAAATAAATAAATAAAGTTAAAAAAAAAAAGAAAATAGATTTTTTTTTCCTTATGTAATATATCCTGATTATAGTTTACTCTCCCACATCCCCTGCCATCCAGATCTAGTTCCTTTCTGTTTCTCATTAGAAAAACAAACAGGCTTCTACGGGATAATAATAAAATATAATATACAATAATACAAAAACTAACATAATAGAGTGGGACAACAACCAGAAATAAGAGAGCCCAAGAGAAGACACAAGAATCAGAGACCCACTTGTTCATACACTCAAGAATATCATAAAAACACCAAACTGGAAGCTAGAATAGGTACAGAGAGGACCTAGTACAGACCTGTGCATGCTGCTTCTGTCACTGTGGATGTACAAAGGCTTGGATTATGTTAATTCTCCTTGTGTTCTCTAGCTGTTACATTCTCCACTTCCTCTTCTACAAGGTTCTCTGAGGGGACGGATTTAATGGGGACATAATATTTAGGATATTCCAAGGTGTATCGCTTTCTACATAATGTCTGGCTCTAGATTTCTATATTTGTTCCCATTGGCTGTAGAAGGAAGGTTCTTGGATGATGGCTAAGCAAGGCATGGATTTATAAATATAGCAGAATATCATCAAGAGTCATTTTATTTCTATGTTTGTTTAAAAAAAAAAAAAAAAAAAAAAAAAAAACAGTAGCATTGGTTTTGCCCCAGATCCTTAGGCTGTCTAGTCTCAGGTTCCTGGCCACCCAAGCAGTATCAGGTATAGGTTCCATTTCATAGAGTAGGCCTTAAGTAAAATCAGATATTGGTTAGTTATTCTCACAAGTTTTATATAACATTTACCTAAATTGTTCTAGTATTAATAAAGAACTTGAGAGTCAGAAATTGAGATTAAAAACCTAATAAATCCAAGCAACAGTGGAGCAGTGATTGGCTGATCCTACTACGCACATTTTCCCGATCCAAACACCCCAGAAATCTCCCCAGCCACCTCCTCTCCTTTTCTGTCCCTCTCTACCCAACTCCCTGAGTCCCTCCAACACTTCTATGGCTAATCCACGTCAACAAATCACTGTCTCTGCCCTTTATTCAGATGGCTTTATTGGCACAGCAGATTGGCAGTGTGAACAGTTCTCACACATGTCCCCATTTTTGTTCAAATACAAAGAAAGGGTTTTTAACTCTAACATAGTAAAACTATATACAATAAGAATAATTATCAAATAAGAAATACATTCACAATGTCCAGTCCATTAGTATTGGCAAATTCAAAGAAAAATTTGCCAATGTTCAATTTCTGTCCATAATGAGGCCATTTTAACATTCGTGAAAGGTGCCACAGTCTCTGCTGGGTCTATTCCTATTAATTGAGAAAGTCTCAACTTTCCTTTCAGAATCAATTCAGAAACCTTTTCTACATAGTTCTTTAATTTTTTCATTCTGTTTGTGTGGTAAAAATATTAATTCTAAAATATTTTCTTTGGTAGGAGAACGTGCAGAAGGTAGTATGACCAGGATACATTTAAGCTCTGGATCTAAATGATCCACATGTGCATCCTGTAATTTCTCTTTTACTGAAGTCAATTCTTTCTCAGCCACAGCTGATGATTTTCTTGAACTACTTAAGTCCTTATTACCTTGTAAGGTGTGAAATAAATGACTTAGTTTTTGAGTTGTTAATCCAATTGTGGCTATAGCCAGTTAATATCTCCCAGAAGTTTTTGAAAATCATTAGAGTTCATAATTGATCTCTCCTGATTTGTACTTTCTGTGGTTGAACTTTTTGCAAACCTATCTTATATCCTAGGTAATTAACATAATCTCCTCTGTATGTTTTCAGGAACAATTTATAGTCCCCCTTAAGGCAAAACTTTACCTCCTCAAACATTTTTTCCTAAGGCATAGGACTCTGAATCAGCTAATAGGATATCATCCATACAATGGTAAATTATAGATTGAGGAAACTGCTTATGAATTATTTCCAATGGCTATTGTACAAAATATTGATACAAGGTGAGGCTGTTTAACATCCCTTGTGGAAGAACTTTCCACTGAAACCTTTTAGGCTAAAAATTATTATAAGTAGGCACTGTGAAGTCAAATTTTCTTTATCTTGTTCTTGTAAAGGTACTAAAAAGGGGATCCTTTTAAATCAATCACTATAATGAGCCATCCTTTAGGTAATAAAGAAGGCAAGGGATTCCAGGCTATAAAGAGCCCATTGGCTAAATCACCTTATTTACTGCTCTTAAATCTGTTAACATTCTTCATTTTCTAGATTGATTTTTTTTTTAAAAAACTTTATTTATTATTTATTTATTTGCCTTGGTGTTTGCCTGGAACTGGAACTACAGACAGTTGTTAGCTGCCATGTGGGTGCTGGGAATCGAACCTGGGTCCTCTGGAAGAGCAGCTGGTGCTCTTAACCGCTGAGCCATCTCTCCAGCCCCTCTAGATTGATTTTTAATAATAAGCATAGGAAAATTTTAAGGACTGGCCAATTCTTCAATAATTTGAACATCTAGCTGCTCCTGAACTAGCTGTTCTAGTGCCTATAGCTTTTCTGATGCCAGAGGCCATTGTTCCACCTACGTAGGATTGTCAATTAATCATTTTAAAGGTAGGGCTGTTGGTACCCTGGAAAGACCACCAGCTATTGTGCCCTGTTTATGTACAACCTGAATGTTCTTGATAATACCTTTTAGTATTTCTTCCAGAAGCATTTTCTATTTTATGGTTTGTTTATGAGATTGGAGGAATGTTAATCTGTGTCTTCCATTGCTCCAATAAATTATGTTCCTATAGATTCATGAGTATATTAGCCACATATGGCTTTAATTCTCCTATTCGTCCTTCTGGTTCTATACAACTGATCCATCTTTTACTTGTTTTACCTGAGATAGAGTTCCAGTCCCTAGAAGCTGAATATTTACCTCCTGAGAGGCCAGTCTCATGCCAAGATTTTTGGTAAAATTATTGTTACATCTGCATCTCTGTTATCAAACCCTCAATTTTAATACCATTTATATGTATTTTAAACTTTGGTCTTCGATCACTTATAGCAGTTTGGCAAAATATTTGCTTTCTGGTCTCCTCTGAACCTTTAGTTTTATCTATAGGATTTGTTCTGTCTTTGATCATATCCAGAGCAGTGTGGTTTTTAGCAAGAGGTATTAAGTCTTTTAATTGTTCTGTGGCTAAGTTCCAAGGCTGACTGGGAATAATTAAACCAAATTTGATATTGGGAGCTACAGGAGGCCCCTCAGGGCATTTCCCAATGGCAAAGGGTTACCTTTCATCTCCCTTGATGATCTATAGTCATTAATCTAATGCCAGCCTTTGCCACAGCTCTGCCTACCCCAGAAGACTGAGACCTTCTGTTTGAATTGTCTCTAGAAAAAGAAACATTGTCTCTAGAAATATCTTGGCTACAGTCCCTTCCAGTGACCTTGTTTATCACAATTATAACATCTGACATTTTGATTTTCCTTAAAATGTCTAAAATTACTTTGCTACCAAAGCAGCATCATAAGCATGAGTTCTAATATCAGCCATATTTCTAATCCATTCACCTATGGATGCTGATCTTGCCTTTAGAGTCCTAATCACCTTTCCACATTCTGAATTAGCATTTTCAAAAGCCAAAGATTCAATTAATATTTGTCTGACTTCTGGATTTGATACTATTCTATTTACACTGATATCAACCTTTGTGGAAAAAAAATATCAGTGAAGGCTTCTTTTGGGCCTTGTATAATTTTAGTAAATTACTCAGTTCTCTTTCCTGATTCTTCAACCCTGTCCCAAGCATTCAATGCTGCTATATAACAAAGAACCAAGGTGTGACCATCAAATCTAGACTGTCCGAAAATTAGCATACTGGCATTCATTAAGAAGCTAGTTTTGAGAAATTTCCATTCATCTAGCCCTACCTCATTGTTCTATGATTCTATCTACTTTTTGCCACCACGTTTTCCATTGTAACTGAGAACCATCTTCCAACATTGCTGTAACTAAATCTTTCCAGTGTTATGGAATAATTCTGTTCTGAGTTGCCCATAAATTTAACATCTTCTTCACATAGAGTGAATACATAGCATATGAAATGCTGCTTCTTTAAATTCCTCCAAATCTAAAATTTCTATCACATTCCAATCAACTTCTATAACCTTGGGGATGCCTATAATCTGGTGGTCATTCTTGTATGGTAACTCCTCTATTAAACTAAAGTTGGTTTTCTAATAACCTTGGACCACTTCTCTTCAAATTTATAATGTAGGGTAGATTCTGCTCTAAATTCCTCTGTCTGTGTCTGAATTTTTTTTTTCATCAGTGGATCTTTTTAAGGTTTGTACCTTATCAGTCAAATTTTTATTATTTTCATTAGTTGGTCTTTCTAGGTCTTGTATCTTATCAGTCAAAATTTTATTATTTTCATTAGTAATTCTTTCTAAGGTTTGTATCTTATCAGTGAATTTTTCATATTTGGCACAGTTATCAAACCATTTTTAAGAATAAAATATGAATCACCAAACTGGTAGTAATTAAATTCAGTATCATGTCAATCCCGGCTAAGTGGTTTATTCCCTCATTTATTTTTTCTATTTGAAAGCCATCCACAGTATCGAGAACAAGGTCTTTACTCCATGCATTGTGCTATTTCTGATTTTTTTTAAAGCCTAATTTACCCCTTTAAGAATTCCCAGGTATGCACCAGATCTGCTGACACTGATAGTGTAAATGGAGCTATGGGGTGAGGGGCAGCATTAATCAGCTGCCATAATGATGCTCTACTGTTCTGGCAGGGAGGATGGGTATGGCTGGTGCCCTAAGCCATGCTAATTGCACACCTGGGCCAGGGGCCTCTGTGGCTGCTCCTGTGCAGGGCAGGGAGGAAGGGTGAGCTGTAGGAGAAACCGGTACAGCTGGGATGCAGCATGAGAGACGACCAAGCCACTTTCCAGGAGTGGTGGTGATGGCTGGTGGCTGCCAGGGAGTGCAAGGAAACTGTTTCTGGCTCTCTTTGAGCTGCAGTGGCCTGGGCCGATGACGTCATCCCCCTTGGATAAGGTTTTCCCATCACGCCTGTTAATAAAAAGGGATTTGTTCCTGCCTACTACCTCCCTCCGCGCTGATGCTAACTGACCGGAAACTCAGGGCAGAGGTGAGAAGTATACTAAACTAGAAATTATTCATGGCTCTCAGACAGGATCCCTTGGCCTACATAGCAAAGAACAAGAGACCCAGTCTCACACAAGCTGAAAGGCAAGGGCTGACAAACTGTCAAGCCTGAAGGTGTCATATGCACACAGTGGCATGCTCACACCTAAATTCACACAGATAGACAAAACACACACAAATATTTTTTAAGCAAAAGACAGACAGAGGAGAAGTCTTTTGTGTCTAACCAAAGGACTTAGCAACACAGGAGACTTTTAGACAGCACCATTTTGTTCCAGATACCTCAGAGAAAACCATGCCTGGATTTTGCTCCACCGGGAAAGGCTGAATGAAGGAGGTGGCCAATCTTCCACCTTCATTGGGCTGTAAAAAACCATCATCACCTGCTCTTTTTGCCTTTACGGGTGTGGTGACGGAGAATGCAAAAAAGCACAGCCAGGTCGGAAGTGAAGACTTCCAGTACCTCTCTGAAGGCTAGACCCATTGCATGAGTGCACAAATAAAGGCTAAATAGGAATGAAAGTGTGACACGCACAGCTGCTCCAGACAGGGACGTATCAATGGAAACCACAGGACCACCCACCCCTTCTGAGTAACAAGGAGGCTGCCTGTTGGGAGTGCTGCGTGAAGTCCGTATGAGGCCCCCGAGCCTCACTTGTGAGTCATGAGTTGGCCACACTCCCTTCTTATAGAAGAGTGTCAAAGAAGCCAGCTGAACCAAAAGTCAGAGAAGATTCCGTATCTCATAACAAGGCTTTAATTTCAATGTAATTCACTAGGAAGACCTCACAATAAGTTAGAGAGAGACAATAGATGCAATTCTGGAGTAAGGATGAACAAAGGTTATGAAGTGGCCATTATAAAAATGTTTTAGTGAGAAATTATGAGAACTATTACCAGCAAGTGAACAAATATAAAAATCTCATGAAATATATACTAGAAAGAACCCTCTGGACATTTTAGAACTGAAAAACAAAAACAAATAAGTTAAGAAAAAAAAAAAAAACCTCCCACCAGATGAGCTCATCGCCCAAACAGAAAGAACAGACAGAAGTAACCATGCACTTAAAGGGGGAGCAATAGGGAGGATATAACCTGAGACTTGGGGAACTTAGAAACAGAACCTGGGAGACAGTCCTATCATCATCATTTCAGGCAGACAGGAGAGAGATGACCGAGTGTTAAAACCACTCACAGAGTTATATCCAGGCTCTTTACCATCCAGGATGAGTTCCAAGATCCCCTGTGCACCTGGAATCATGGATAACTCCAAGCCATGTACAGCAGCAGCATAACACCATGACGTCATAACCAATGATGACCACTAAGTGACTAATGGAACGTAGCAGATCCAATGTGGTTTCCTCAAATTGAGACACACCTTGAGACAGTTAGGTAGGCAGGTCTCCACGGAAGGAGCCCAGCCAGCATGACATCAGCACTGAGCCACTATCTTGTTTATGTGTCCTGAGTTCTCCAATCTGCTCCAAGTAGGCATCTAGAAGGCAGTGGCATGTCCCATGATGTACCCAGAAGACCAAGTGGGATCAAAATTCAATCACAATCTGCTTCATAAGTACTATATCAGAAGGACTAGTAGTGGCCACATAGGCAGTATAGAGCCCAGCTTCAGGACCATGTCAGCAATGAAATGTGGGCAGATTGTTTTTATTTGTTTATCTCAACCAAACTGATTTTAATGTCTTGTGCTGACCTCTGTATGGTCCCCGGATGGTTTAGGAATTTGCTTTGGATGTCAGGATAGAATTGAAGGACAGATAGGAAGAGATGCAAGATATGGGCTGGAGAGGTGGCTCAGTGGTTAAGAGCACTGACTGCTCTTCCAGAGGACCTGGGTTTAATTTCCTGTACCCACATGCCAGCTCACAAATGTCTATTACTACAGTTCCAGGGGACCCAACACCCATAACAAAACATAACTGTACATCAAGTTAAAAAAATGGATAAATTTTAAAAGAAAGGGAGATGCAAGAGCTACCTGTGGCCTTGCCTGGCCTGTGACTGTTGATCAGTTGAGAGGCTCAGGAGTTCTGTGTTAGTCAGCTCTCTCTCACTGTGACAAAACACCGGAGGAAATTAATTTTAAGGGAGAAAAGATGTTTGGCTTCAGAATTCACAGTCACTGGGCTTCATTGTTTATGGGTCCATGAAGCATCTTGCTGGGGAGCCTGGTGGAGGAGAGCTGGTCACCTCTCAGAGGGAACAGGAAGAAGGGGCAGTGACGTAACTTCCTCCAACAACCCCCCCCAAAGATGACATCACCTCCCAATAGCACCACAGTCTGGCCACTACGCCTGATTTAACACATGGCTTTGGAGGGGGACATTTCCCAGTCACATTAACACAAAGACTCCTCAGCTGGCAGGAGGATGGGGGATGGGAGAGTCTTGAGTAAACCTGGGAAGCACTTCCGAGTAGTCCTGAAGATTGTCCAGAGGGGAAGCTTCCAGCTTCCTTTCAGTTTGGCCTGAAGCTGTAAGGAATGTTTCCCACGCCCTCGCTGCACCCTGGCATCAGAGACTGAGGTTCCAGAATTAATTTTTAAGAATACTCTGCTCAGAAGGCTGGCTCACACCTTGCAAAAATGAAGGTGGATCCTGGTGTTGTTTTCAAGTGTGTTTGGCTCTACTCCAATTGCACTTCCCAGGCCTCCCTGAACTCTGTGGGCAGCTGGGAACTTGCCTGGCCTGGCTGAGCTGGAAGATGAATTACAGTCTCAGGTTTCCTGTATGGCTCCCTCCCTTCCATAGCCCACTTAGTCCTAACTTGTTCTCTAATTTAAAACTTCTTCTCTTGGGTTCCAGAAATTGGTGGCCCCGAGCCAATGGAGGCTTAGAACGTACCTTTGAGGTGGCTTAAATAAAGGCTATCTGATCTGAGCTTAGTAACCGAAGGGACTAAATTTATTTGAAAACAAATAATAGAGAAGCGGGCAGTTTTGTGAATACTCATCCTTGTTCACAGATTTGTATACTTTGGAGTTTCTCAAGCTAATTCTAATATTCAACATACTTACTCAATTACCTGGAGCTTTCTCTTGCTCCACCCACCCCAACCTGATTTTCCTCCTGCTTTCTTCATTTACCCAAGGCCAAAGCTGAGAGGTATCCAAGTGTGATGCGTTCTTACCTCCCACACCCCTACACTGTTACTCTCTAATACAAGCCGTCATATAAATCTTGCTTCTACCAGGAGTATTTTTCATTTCTGCCTCCCATATATCTTCTTCCTGTGTCTAGGGAGATCTTTAAAGGCATGAGTCCTGCCTCACCTAAATTCTCCTCTCTATCCTGGGAGCACCCCACTTCTAACCACACTTACACACCCTAAAAACCCTCCCATGCAACATACCAACCTTATGCCCTTTGTTGTCTGATACCTTCTGTCCCTCTCTGCCATGTAAAGAATCTCTTCTGGGATCCTCAAAATTCAGCTCTCCCTCGTCACTGTAAGGAGAAGTGGTACCCAGGAAAAAACACATTCTCCAGCAATCATCACCATCCCTGGCTCTGTACTGGACATCCCATGTGATCTTCAGTCCCCAGCACAGCTCCCAAAGGGTGTCCTAGTGATATCCCAGTTCTATACCTGAAGACCCAGAAGTTGACAGTTCTGTGAGCCCCCTCAAAACACACAAGACGTACTGCCGTATTGGAACGGAAATTCAATCTCCTTGATGGTTTGTGTGTCAGTCAAGCATTCTGCTGTACCACAGATGTTTTTCCTAAGTGTGAACATAACCCATGTGGAGGTTACAGGTCAAACCAGGTGTCAGCCCTCAGGAGTCAGCCTTGTATTTTGACACAGTCTTTCATCCGCCTGGAACTTGCCAGGTAAACTAGGCTTCCTGGCCAATAAGCCTGAGATGTCCTTGTCCCTACTTCCCAGCTGGGATTTCTGGCCAGTGCCACCATGTCCCTCTTTACACAGGTTCCAGGGATTGGACTCAGGTTTTCGTGATGCTCGGAAAACCCTAAACCAATCATCTCCCCAGCCCTTCAGGCTGTGTTTCCTAAAGCCAACTAGAATCTTTAGTGAGCTGTGGAGTCTGCTAGCGGGTAAGGCCAGCTTGATGGTGTGAGGACCCAGAGCAAAGTGAGAAGGTAGCAAAGGAGATTCCTCTTCCTTTCACTGTGACCACAGAACTTCTGACCCATGCAGGACCTTTTCTGAGTACAGGCCCAGGACACTGGATTGGTTGTAGCATCCTAGTCTTTAATCAGGACAAGAAGTTTTATCAAAATGATATAAAACTAATAGAAGGTATTAGAACATGCTACAGATACTACAGGGTGAGAATGAGCTTTATTTTGCTCACTTTTGATTTTATACATAGTTGTGTGTGTGTGTGCAAATGTTCTGTTACTTGCTACTCATCAAGATCATCAGAACACAATAGTGAGCCAAATTAAGGGACCCTTACTAGAGGACTAAGAATGGTGTAAACCCCAATTTTCAGAACTATAATGCCTTTTTAAAACATATTAATAGTACATATCCATACCATAAAAATACATCCATTGACAATGTGCTAGTGAGCAATTTTTAATATGTGTAGAGTTGCGTGATCACCATTCTAATTTTAGAAGACTTTTATCACCCCAGAAAGAAACTCTGTCCTCATTAACATCACAACCTGGTCCCTTCGAATCATTCCTTCAGCCAACTCCTGGAGGCTGCTTTTATAGGCTTTCCCATTCTGGATGTCACAGAAGTGGAATCAGGTTATAAGAATCTTTTGACTGGACTATTTCACCTACTGCAACATTCTAAAAATCTGTATGTGTTGTTACATGCATTGATGCTTTGTTTCTTTTGCCAAAGAGGACATCTGTGTGTGTATAGGCCATACTAGACACTTTCTCACTATTAAGAACAATGCAGCCAGGAACATTTGTATACAGAGATTTGTGTAGCAGGGACTTATATTTAAACCTATTTCTTCCAAAGCCTACTCCAGGCACTTCTTAGCAGTTCCCATGCCACAACTGATAGTCTTATGTAAGCCCAGGATTTGGAGGAAAGAGTTCATGAGCTTGTATCCTGCCCCCAGAGGCTTCCTGGCAGCTCTGGCTGTCTCTCAGGCCTGAGTGTATGCCAAGGATGTTCTCCAGCACTTTTTCTGTTCTGCACATGGGAGTATGCACAAAAAGAAGGCCCAGGTATTCCGACCTCAGCAGGCCAAACCCAGTGGGTTCTGAGATGTACATAAAAGTACAGCATCTGCAATAAGAATGTAAGTGTGACAACTGTCGGTCTCAGACTTGACCACGAGTCTTGTACTTCAGTTACTGTGGCTCTTTCTTGAAGCAGATGCCTCCTTCCCTGGCTCTCATAGGACAAAGAAAGTGTTGTTACCACCAGTTGTTGGTAGAGAACTAGACACATACACAGAGCCCAGCAGGCCAGTGTGCTGGCAGTTCTCTGCATCAGCTGGCTCTGGGAACAAGCCCCATTGGATGCTTCAGCGTCTAGCCTCTGAATAATCTGTTCTCCTATCTGCTTTCAAAGACCTCAAACCAATGCCTCTTCTCTCTTCTGTGTTCTTATTCCCCTCTACTTGAATTCGGGAGAAGAGTCTGCCTGCTGGTGCATTTCAAGTAAGGTTCTTGGCACCACTGAGGTGCTCAGAGAAGCGGGTAGCAGGAAGCAGGCGGGCTGCTGTTTTCACCTGGTCCTGGCAGTGAATTTCCTGCCCGGCTGGCAGCATACACTAAGCCGGAGGGGACAGAAAAGCACTCTTGAGTTCCTCAAGCCGAGGTCACTGTAACAAATGGTGTAGCAAGGAAAGAACTTGACAGTCAGCGACAGCTGGAGCAGATGGCATTTGTCCTCAACTCACAAAGCACAGGGACGTGCCAGTTACTTCTCAGCCACGCCTTCAGCCATGTTGGGCCCTGGCCTCATTTCAGCCTTTTTTGCAAGCTGCTGCCATGTACAGGAGCAAAACATGGGTGTCCTGGGCTACTGAGTTCTTCCTTCTCCAGCCCTTTCCCCTACATTTGTCACCTCCAAGATTCACATTTAACCAAGCCCCAGCTAATTAAAGCATACAGCCCTTCCTTTCCCGAAACAATGGATTTCCACCCCGCAGTAGATCTTACAGCTAATTCTGACACTTCCACCAGAAGAGGCTTTCTGTCTCTGTATCACCCTAGGTCTTTACATCTCAATGATTAAGTCATTCCTGGAGAAACTGCTCTGGGCTGACGCATCTCCCTCTAAGACTTACTGCTGCATTAAGTAATTCAGTGTTTTCTCCACCGGGAATAGTCTGTCTTCTCTCTTTGCTTTCTCCAAATCTGAATCTTGACTGCATAGGTCCAGTCTGGTTCTCTGCAGCCATGACTCTCTGTTCTTCCCACTGACTCTGAGAGGCTCTGAAGATTATTTTCATCTGCTTTTAAATCAATGGTTCTCAAACTGTGGTTCAAGACCCCATCTGGGACTCAAATGGTTTTTTTTTTTATATGGGTCGAGTATCAGATATCCTGCATATCATATATTTACACTAACATAGTGTAAATTCATAACAGTAGCAAAATTACAGTTTTGAAGTTGCAACGAAGTAATTTTATTGCTGGAGGTCACCACAACAGGAGGAAATGTATTAAAGGGTTGCAGCGTTAGGAAGGTTGAGAAACACTGCTCTAAATGGCCTTAAGCATCTCAAGAGTTAGAAATTACCCCATCCGCTATGGTGTGAATGTGTCTCACAGAGGTCCAGGACCCAGACTTAGGCCCCCATACAGTAATTTGAGGTAGTAGAACCTTTAAGGGGTAGTGGCCTAGCATAAAGTAATTAGGTTATAGGTCTCTACCCTCATAAAGAATCAACACAAGCCTTGCAGGGTACATTTGTTCTCACAAAAGCAGTTATAAAGATAAGTCCACCCCACCAGCTAGACCCTTTCTACATGCAGCCATTTTTCCATTCTTCTGTTCAACGTGTTGTGATACAGCCAAAGAGGCCCTCACCAGAGGCTCAGTGGGTATGACAACCTGATCTTGGATCTTCTGATTCAAACCATATGAGGTAAATAAACACTTTATAAAGTACCCAGCCTTGAGTATTTTGATATAACAAAAGAAAATGAACTAAAACACCATCTAATTAGACTCCAGGTCCAAAGCAGATCAGGCCTGCCCTGTGTGGTCCCAAAGTAGATGCCAGGAGCATTTCTTTCTGATGTCATGCCTTCCTGTATGGATGGCTTTCTGGAAATAAGACTGAAAAGCAAAAGTCTGCAATCTCGCAGGCATGGCTGGGCAATGCCATGAGAATGAGTGACTACCCTAGCTCTTTTCTCTGTCACCTGCATTTGCTCACCATCTTGGTGTTTGACCACCCAAAGAAACAATTGCTTTTTATGCCCTTGGAGAACTCCCCAGGTCTCTTTCTGAACTATTTTTGGGAAGCAGTAAATAGATCGTAAGAAATCCTATTCTGATCATTTGGGAATTGTACTCAGAAAAACATCCGTCTGTCTACTCCTCTGATTTCTTGGGTTCACACTACGTGACAAACTTTGTCTCCTAGTGTAGGGTGGCAAACCAAACACATCCCCATCCGGGGTCCTGTAGCCTTGTACAATGTCTCAGATGGGCAAATAAAAGCTGAGGAGTCTTCTTGCCCATCCGATTGGAAATACATCCGTGCTCTTGATTCTGGTGGGGTCTAACTAGTGGGAAAGGCTAGCTGGCTGAACTGCTTAGTCTCCGTATCATACAACCATCTCAAAGATAGAAGATGCTGATAAAGAATAAATACTGCCATGTCAGGCAGGAGGAGGGATAATGGAGCCTGAGTCGTCTTCCTTAAAGCAGGTTCCAGAACCTGAGGATTTCATGGTTGGTCTCTTCCTTGCTATCCTCCAGAAACCAGTGCGTTATGCCAGTACTGGTACCCAGAACATGGCTGGACCAGGTCCAGACACCTGGGGAAGGGCAGACAGGCCTCTTACCTCAGTGAGTTTCACACTGCCTGCCTTGAAGTGGAAAGGCAGGTGCCAGGCTCCCGGCCTTTCAGAGCATTGCCTGACTCTTTTATGAGATTACAGGCCTTTCATCTTGGCTTTGGCCCGGTTTTCCTCCTTCCTAGCAAGGCTCCAAAGGCAAGAACAAGGAGGGGGTGCTCATTCATAGCAGAGTGCCTGCTGGGCGCGGCGACCTGGCCTATGAGTCTTCCAGCCATGTGCTTTTGAGCAGAGCAAGCTGGGAAGGAACACAGTGGATGGGGTTAAGAGGGGTCCTTTCCCTAGCACCAGGAGGAAGTTGCATTGCATCCTGGGAATGCTCTGATCATGCCTTTGCTTTGTCTCTTCCACTTGAATCCAGTGGAAAGCAGCTTTGGGGCCTTTTCTTTCTCTTTTTCTTCTTTCCCTAGAAGAGCTCTTTTAAGGCCGAGGCTGAGAACACAACGCACCCCTTGGGCTCCTGCTTTCTGAGTGCGTGAACGTGGACCGCCTTAGTTCTTTGCCTTGGTTCGTCCTCTTGTTTTGTTAAGTTTGCTTGCCTTCAAAAAGCACAAACGGGGTTTCCTTCCTATGTAGCTCTCAATGACACACCGGGAGCTCTGCCCTCTCTGAAATCCTAATTCTTTCCTTCCATCTATCTGTCCGGTCTTTGCTATTAGCAGTCTTCCGTGCAGCTTCGCCTGCTGGCACGCAGTTCTAGCAACTGGAAACAGAACAGGAAGGTGACAAAGCAGAATCTCTGCTCTTGGCACTCATGCTTCGGTCCTGACACTTTGGACACCCCTCACCCACCCCGAGTCCCCACCCCCACCCAGCTCCATCTTCACCACTGCCCCCTTAGCCCCATCCTCCCCAGTCTGTGCACCCTAGATCAGGAGTCGCTTTCACATCTCCTTCAATTCCAGCACTTCTACAGCCAGGACAGCCTTTCAAGATCTACCACTTCATGTGGCTCACCCCTTACCTCTAAGGAGCCTCTGCCTCCGTACCTACTGGCCAGAAATGGCCCTGGGTCTACACTAAGGGCACTTACCCCACATCAGGTATATTTAGGAACTATACTTCTAGGAATGTGCAGCCTCAGGCTTCAAGTTGGGTCACTGTACATGGATCTTGTCTCCACTTACTGTATAAACCTCCAGACTCTGATCATTCCTAGCACGTATTTCTGGAATTCCTCAAGGAGTTCTCCAGGTGTCCCTCATTCTACAGAGTACAAAATAACCATTTCCTAATCCATCCAAAATAAGGGTACTTGGACTCCTGGCCCTGCCCCAGAAGCCACACATTTATACCATGCTCTGACACAACCCCAGCTCTCAGCATCCTCAACCCAAGAGACTCTGCTATAGTATGGAGAGAGTTTCTGTCTTATCCCATCCCTGCCCCCAGGTCTTTGTTGAGACGGCTGTCTATTTTGCTTTCTGTTCTCTTCACAGAATCAGATGTGGATCCCTGGGACCTGGGCCAGAGGGTGATCTGATAAAAATCAGGCAACAAGCCACTGTCAGAACTGTGGTCCCATCTGATGTTCCTCCAAAGCTACACAGAGAAACTTTGTCTTGAAAAACAAAACAAAACAAAAGCCCAGTGTTCTCAGGTCAGGTTATTGTCTCCCCTAAGGATATGTTACTTCCCCCAGACAACCCCTCAGGGCCAAAAATGTCACAAAAGTACAGTGATGTCTATCCTGCCACAAATCCCCAGGTGTCCTGATGTGTCTGAATCCTGAAACAAGCATAACATAGACCAAGAAGTCACACACACACCATTGTTCTTTCCTTGCCCAGATCAGACATCAATAATCAATCACAGTATAGGTTCTGCCTAGTAAAGCCAAGAAATCCACACAACATAGACTTTACCTCAACTATGAGACCTTCCAGGTCCCCTCATTGGAAATAACTCTAGTTTTTTGTTGGTGATTATAATAGTTTTGTTTGGTTGGTTGGGTTTTTTTTCTCATTTTACTTTATAACTCTCAGGATGCAGCTACTCCTGCCTGAGCTCATCTAGGTTGTAAACAGACAGCCAAGAGTTAAGCTTTGCTTGACCCAGGACCATTCTGTGTTTCTTATTAAGTTCATTTATTCCTTGAGGTCATGAAACCATCACTGTACCCTTGTGACAAGTAAGAAAACTGAGACACAGAATTATTGTTCTCATGTTAGAGACAATATCCTGCCTACCTTTGCTGCCTCGGTCATGGGGGGAACATTTTTATTAGCTGCTCTTCCCCAGCTGTTCATTGGCAACTACCCTGGGCCCTCACATAAAGCATGAAAGGCACCATGTTTGAGAAAGTCAATATGAGACAATTTGGGGGGGGGAACATTTTCATGAAGAGATGGAAGAGCAGAACCTAACTGAACACTGGGGTGTTGAACTGGAGATTGAAAAAAATGCAAGAATAGGGAAGGAGAGAAGAACACTGAAGACTAAGTTATCATTTCTTCCTGGATCTGGATGCTTGCAGGACCTACCTCCATCCCCAGCACTCCTGTGCTCAGCTGACAGGAACAGAGTTGGTCAAAAGAGCCAAAAAGCCTCTTGGACTGTGGTACCCAGACTCCACTGTTAGTTTTGTGCATGGGGAGAGAGACACACACACTACCAGATGCCACACAAGAGTTTATTTCAGGGGGTTACTGAGTAGGTACCGAGAGAAGAGTGGGGGAGGAGAAAGAGAAAGAGAGAGGGCGGGAGAGAAGAGAGAGAGGGCTGTCATGTAGTGTTTCTTTTTAAGAGAAAGGATGGGCATGGATCCACATAGCCACGTCTAGGTGCATGCCCTCTATAAGTGGCACCTTGTTGGCTTTATCACGTGGCCACTACATGCCAGGAATTCTTATTTCACCCAGCACCATGATGAGTCCACCATGTGACATGCCAGGAATACTTACACCCACCACCGAGGTCCTAGCAGGTAGAGCCCTTCACCACCAGGTTTTCCTGCTTCCCCTAGCCTTGCAAAGAGTATTGACAGCACTGCAGGCATGGTTTTACATATGTTTGTCTTTCAAGTTGATGAATTTCAGGTTGTGTGGCTTATATATATACATATAGCCCTCCCCAGCCTTGGGTCCTATGTCTGTGGGTTCAGCTAGCCCCAGATCAAGAATATACAAAAGCAAACATCCTTTGTAGTGAACTATATGCTGATCTCTTTTTTCTTGTCATTCCCCAAACATACATTACAAAAACATTTTGCATCATTTATAGGGCATGTGGTTTTAATAAGTAATATATATACACATATGTATAATTTTAAATAGGAGGGTATTGTTAGTTTTATGCAAATACAGTTTATATAAAGAACTGAAATTTTGACACTCTTTGGTATATATCTGTCAAGGATTCTAAAACCAGTTGCCCACAAATACCAAAAATTTTATCAGTTGCCTTTCAATAACTCCTTTTATAAAAGTTGGAATCATATATGTTTGTATATGTGTGTGTGTGTATGTATATAGCTGTGGCAGGTAGCTGCAGGGTTTTTCCCTTAAAATGTGAGTTGCAGAGAATAAAATGCATGCTTTCTCATGCACAGTTGTATGAATTTAAACAAATCATGTTACTGAAAACTCACTCCCAGAGTAAAGAGCCCTACCGTGACTGTTACTCCACCCCCAAAGTCCCCATGTTCCACTTTGCAGTCAGTTCTGACCCTTGGCCTCCAGAAAACACTGAGATGTGCCTTGCTCTCAGGCTCATCACTGGGATCACAGTGTGCTGGAGCTTCAGTTTCACTTGACATTATGTGCGTATGTCCCCATGTCATTACATATTCTTCAAAGGTATTACTTTTTAATGACTGCCTGCCTCTCTCTGCGCTGCGTGCCCTCCAGATCCCCACAGCAGTCTCTCTCAGAGAATAGAAATGAGAGGCAGGAGGTCATGTTGGAAAGAGTAAGGGCAGGTTTGATCTGATTACTGCTTATCACCTTTGGTGGGAGGTCCTGGTTCTCTTGCCTTCAGCTAAGGTGAATGAGTAATGTAGAGGTCAAGGGGACAATAACGAACTCAGTTTGACACTGACCTGTCCCAGCTTTGTGCTATTGGAGCCCTGGCTGACATGGGGCACCTTCTGGACTCATGAGTGAGGTTCAGATCTTTGTTAGGGAGAGAGATGCTGCCCCTCCTCCCTTTGGAGCCCTGTGAAGATGATAACAGAGAGAGCTGACCACAGGACCAGACACAAGGTTCATTTTCCTTTCTCGAATCCCTCCACCCATGACCACCACCTTCTGGTGTCTAGATCCACAAACTGTTAGTACTTTCAGCACAAAAAAAGGGAGACAGAAAAACAGTAACCATGGGAGGGACTGGATATGACAATTGGCTTCACAGCATCACGTCTGTGTCAAAATATCACAGTATATACTATAAATACAGTACTAATTTTTACTTGTCATCTACATCTCAAGAAAACTAGGATGCCAGGATAGAGGAACAAGTTAAATTGCCCCCCTGTACTCTCAAGAGGGCTCAATGACAATGGATGGATGGATGGACAGAAGGAAGAACCTCAGGAAAAAAAAAAAAAAAAAGCTCTGTGATAGGTTGGGCTTTGAGAAGAACTTTCTCCTCCCATGGATATAAAAGGCATATGCTCAGTTTCTAATGGAATAGAAGCAGTGGCTTGGGGTAACAACAGCTGTTCCTCTTAAAACTGAGGCCTCTTCTGCATTCAGGTTGTAGAAACCCTCCCCCACGGCCACACGACATTGTCTTCTCCATCTACTCTGGTCTTAGAATTCTCTCAACAAAGCAGTGTCGGTATCCTAGTGTGTTGCTATGGAAGGAATATCAACATCACTTGGGAGTTCATGAAAAAAAGGGGGTGGGGGTACAGGAAAGGGAAAAGAAAAAAGAATAGGACAGGCAGGGTTTGTTTCTTTTTTTTTTTTAGTATTACTGAAACGGAAGAAAAATGAAAAGCTATCACACATGACATAGACCTGTGTCCAAAGTCAGCAGGTGTTAGGGTTTGTCTCTGTCCCGCAGGACCGTCTTCATGGAGCACTTCAGTATTCATTGCTCCCATAAAATCCTGAGACGCTGTTAGATTTTCAGTGTGTGTGTTTGCAGTAGCCATTTTGAGAAATAGATCCTGTGCCCCATCTCCTTGTTTGGTTTGTTGGTTGATTGGTTGGTTCATTCTTTTGTTTTAAGTTGGGGTTCAAGTAGTCCAGTCTGGCCTCAAACTCACTATGTAGCTAAAGGTGACTTTGAACTTCTGTCCTTCCTGTACTTCCTGGTGATGGATTTCACTTCCTGGGTGATGGGTTTTACTTCCTGGGTAAAGAGTTTTTCAATCAAAAGCCTCCACTCACAATCTATGCAGTGTTAGAGATTAAACCCAGTGACTATTACTATTACATGTACTGTACCAATGAAACTACTTACTCAGCTCCTGGAGGTATCTTTAAATAACCAGATCCATCTCTTCTTGTGCACTCTTCTGTTTCTTACATTGGTTTTTACCCAACTTCAACACTTATGGGTTGCTTTAGAAAGTATAGCTTAGAGCCTGGGTTCAAATACCAGTTAGCCTTGCCCACCTCCGATCTTCTGTAAAGATTAGTAGATATTTCTAAGCTTCAGTTTGCATCACCTATTTTCAAAGTCTGTGGAATTCAGGGATGACATGTGACCTTGTAGCATAGTGACCTGAACAGAGCTTAGCTGTGCTTAGTAACTGTGAGGGTCACTTTGTCTTTCATCCCACAGATAAGGCCAGCCAGGTAGCCCCACCAGATGTGGACTGAGCTTCAGCCATTCCTCAGCATCTGTTAGGGATGGATTGCCAATTGTCTTCTCTGAATCACATGTTTTAATAATTGGTCCCAGTGTTTGGAGCACTGTTTAAAAAGATTTGGAACCTTTAGGGTAGGAGGCATGGCTGGTGTCAGTAGATCACTAAGGGGAGGTCTCAGGCCTGTTTCAGTTCCCATATCCGTTTTCTGGCTATAAGAAATCAACAAGCCCCAGCCACCATGACTTCTATGCTATGACAGACTAGACCCTCTAAACTATAGAGTATTTACATTAGAGTATTTCTGTCAGCTATTTGTCACAGCAATGGGAACAGTGACTAATGCAGCATCTATTGGGACTTGACAGTCTCCAAGTCCAGATGTAGCACATCTTCTATGTTCCTAGCAGTCTCCTTACTCTGTCTCGGATCACATTAGCTATTGCTGCACCATAACCTATACCAAAACTTGATGTTGTGGAGCTGGAAAGATGGCTCAGTGTTTGAAGATATACTGTGGTCCATTCCCAGCATCCACATCAGGACTGTTCACAACCACCTATAACTCCACTTCCTGGCTATCCAGACCCTTCTTCAGGACTCCACAAGCATCTGTGCTCATGTGCACACACCCACACAGAGATAACACATACACACGTAATTATAGTTACTATAGAAATAATATTTATTATTTTAAGGTGAATGTTGCAAATTAAAATGTATTGTTATGCCTTGGGGTTCTTCTTGAGAAACTTCAAGGTGCCATGGCTCATCTACATTCCAGAAGGCTGAAGGCCTTCACTGACGTGAGGTAAGAACACCCTTGGGCCAGGAGAGCAATTGCTCAACACAGGTATTTTGAGCTTCCTTGCAGCATAGTGGACATTGAGTATCAGGCTTCTGACCCCATTGAGGAGGCTTGGATGAGGTAGATGATTTCTCTAGGGCTCCCAAAACAAAGCGCCACAAAATTGGTGGCTTAGAAGAAATGTATTGCTTCCTGATTCAAAAGGCAAGAAATCCAAAAATGAAGTGTTTGCAGGTCTGAAGTCTCTCTGACAGCTCCATGGCAAAACCCCAGCTTCTGGGGGCCTCGGCCTGCCTTGGCTTGTAGATGGCCTCCTTTCTCAGGTCTCCTTGTTGTCTTTGTTCTCTGTGTGTCTTTCCTCACATCCAAAGGACACCAGTCATATAAGATTAGAGAACATCCTAAATGAACTTTATTTAACAATTTTAATAACCTTATTTTCAAATATACCCAAATTCTGAAGGACTGGGAGTTAGGACTTCATCATTTAGTCATTTAATGTGCTTTGTACTTTGACATTTCATACATACATGTAATGTATTTTGACTACACGCTCTCTTATCTTTCCTTCCTGCCCCGATTCCTACCAAACCCATCCCTCATCAATACCAGTCACTTTTCCAGATTCGTGACTTTTAGTTTTGTTTTGAAACCCATTTATTTTAACTCTGGCCATCTGTCTGCTTTTCTTCTTGAGAAGACACAGTTAAGCCCATTAAATATGGTGAACAAATCTTGATCCATGCCAGCACAACTATCTCTAGGGTCATGTCCCACGAGTGGGTGACAGCAACGAGTCTCTCAAATACAAGCCCCATGGGGTACTCCAGTGCCTAAAATGGCATGGCGATACATTAGACCCTAGACATTAAGACGTATTTCTTGAGTGAATGAACCTACTAGTTAGCCTGTCAATGAGCAGCCAGTGACCAGACGGAGTAGAAACTTCAATATAGCCTTTCTTAGGGTTTCTATTTCTATGAAGAGACACCATGAACATGGCAAATCTTATAAAGAAAAACATTGAATTGGGGCTGGCTTACAGTTCAAAGATTTAATCCATTATCATCATGGTGGGAAGCTTGGTGGCATGCAGGATGTCATGTTACTAACGAGGTAGCTTTGAGTTCTGTATCCAGATTGTCAGGCAGCAGGAAGAGACAGTGAACCACTAGGCCTGCCTTGCACTTCTGAAACCTCAAAGCCCGGTCCAGTGACACACTTCCTCCAACAAAACCACACCTACTCCAACAAGACCACACCTACTCCAATAAGACCACACCTATTCCAAGACCACACCTCCTACAAGACCACATCTACTCCAACAAGGCAACTCCCTATGAGTCTATGGGGTCCATTTTCATTCAAGCCACTATATAGTCTGGCTCAGGCAGAAATAGCCATATAGAGTCAGGTCTCTGGCTCAGTGGTATTGGTTCTTCAGGTAAGCTTGTGTTTATTCCACTGCTGACAAAAGAAGAGGATCATCTGGCATTGTCCCCTCCTCCAAAAGATAGTCCACAGCTTCCTGCTATTGAGGACAATATAGAGGACACCATGGGATGGACTCTGCTGTCAGCCATAACTGGCTGACATAAGAGCTCCTAAGGAAGAAAGAGGGTTAGGATTAGGGTTAGGGTTAGTTGTGTCTGGCTGGCTTCCCAGCACTGCAGTTCTAGGAATCCATTCAAAGGGGACTTTAGGGTAAGTTGGATAGAGTTGGATAGAGTTTGGTAGATGATTGTGGAATAAAGTGTAGTAAGAAGTTTCTCAGTCCCATCTGGCAGGTCTCACAGCCATTTATTCTCAAATAAACATACAGAGGCTTATATTAATTACATGCTCCTTGGTCTATGGCTCAGGCTTATTACTTGCTAGGTCTTATTTTTAAATGAATCCGTGATTCTATTTATGCTTAGCCACATTCTCATCTTGCTCCCTCTGCATCTGGTGGCATGTCTTCCCTGCTCTTTCATTTCCCAGAATTCTCCTAATTGTCCCACCTCTACTTCCTGTCTAGCTACTTCCTGTCTAGCTACTTGACCAATCAGCATTTTACTAAACCAATACAAATGACAAATATTTACAGTGTACAAAAGCATAGTCCCACAGCGATGAAGCACTTGGGTTTTATCCCTTATGAAATCCGAGACTTGCCAAACAAAATTCTTACTGGGTCCCACCTTCTGTACAATGTGTTAGACACCCAGGGGGATACACACTAGGTAGATACTGCATTGATGATGTACAGTTAATGCTCACTGACTGTTTCCTGGGCATCTGCTGAGCAGGCTACTGAGCTCAGGGTTGAAGAAGGTACATGAATGTGAAAGAGTAGTCAGTGACTGTGCCTACTGGAAAAGAAACACCATTACAGGTGACTCTGGTAGGCCTTGAAAAACTTAAGACAAATTCTTCTGGGGTAAGAGAAGGTATAACAAGTCAAACAGTAAATCTAGGCATGTTATTGTGGAAGAAAGGATGTGATCTAGGCAGTGTAGGGTAGATCAGTCTTTGGTAGGAAAACTGAGAGGGGAGATCACCCCAGACAGAGGCAGCCACTGGAGTAAGTCTTGATGGTGAGAGGAGGGGGCACAAAAGATTCAGAAAAAAAGACTCTGAAAGCTTCTTAGGGGGTTCAAGCAGGGTGATGCAGCTTGACTGAAGATCAACCCTTCTTTGTTGGGAAAGGTAGACCCCTTGAACCCGGCACTCAGCATCGGGATGGACACAGTGGAGTGGTACAGAAGAAAGGGAATTACCACCAAACCAACCAGACCAGCCACTAAACCCTAGCAATTCATAACAGATGCCATGGCCAGAGTGGCCTCATATTGAAAAGAATGCATTGACTCGTGTTCCTAACACACACATATATGTTCTCCACACACACACCCCGTACCCAGTGGCTTCCATCGTGCTCAGAACGAAGCCCATCAAAGCCTCTGACTCTCTCCTTTAAACCCTTTCCTCTGTGGTCAGCACCTCCACAGTGTTCTTCCTCCTTCACTACTCCAAGAGCCTCGCTAGTTCTAAACCTGGCTGCTGCCCTCTTTGCTCCCTACTCACTAGGAGAAAGCTGGCATTCAGTGGCAGTTCCGATATATGTGAAGGGGACTTCTCAGTGATAGTGATAGCCTTGCCTTTGAGAATCTGGACTTATCAGAGAAAACTGCTCTGCTTTGTTCTCTGCCTTGTGTGCAGTGTCTAGACTGGCTGGAAGTCATCAGACATGTCAGGCAATAAGGAGGAAGGTGTAGAAAGGTTACAAGAGAAGAGGGTGTGAGCTTCGGGGAAGAGCCCTGGAATTGTGTCTTAGGGAGCCCTAGGGTCCAAGAGAAGGATAAGAATGGGATTCAGAGATGAATAAGGAACCATCACTAGTCACTGCTAGAGAGAGAGAGAGAGAGAGAGAGAGAGAGAGAGAGAGAGAGAGGCAGTGGAGAAAAGGTGAATGATGGTAGGCACAAGGTGCTATATGCTATATGATTTAGATACGAAAGTCATAAATTGGAATTACATCCTTGTAGGTTATTAGGGGGAGTAAAAACTTAATGTGACTGTGGCCTTTAGAGGTGGGCTTTGGAGAGTGATTGGATTGGAAAGGTTACTAGGGTAGGGTCCTTACGGTTAGACCCTGGCGGGAGGGCGGGAGACCAGAAGAACCATGCAGCTATATGTGCACTCATGTCTCTCTTCACAGGATACACTGCATCACTTCAGGACTCGGCCAGTGAGAAAGTCATCACTATAGCTGGGCATGGTGGTGCATACTTGCTACCCTAGTGCTTGAGAGGTGGAGGCAGGAAGATCAGGAGTTCAAGGCCACTGTTAGCTACATAGTAACATAGCTACATAAGTTCAAAGCCAGCTTGAGCTATATAGCTATATGAGAACCTCTCTCAAATCACAGAGAGAATGGAAGGGATGGAGGAAGGCAAGGAAGGAGGGAGGGAGGGAGGACGAAAAATGCCATCACCAAATGTGGCCTCTTGACCTTTGAATCACCGCGCCCCCCCCCCGAACTGTGACTCAAAATCTCTTTTCTTTAGAAAGCACTGCATCTTGGATATTTTGTCATGGTAATAACAGACAGACTAATTCACCATGAAAGGAAGCAATGTCATTCTATCCCTGTAATCTGGAAAGACATGAGGATGTCTTGACCTCATGTGGAGCCATCTAGAACTTTATGAACAAATAACAAAGCAGGGGGAAGTATTCCAAGGGACTCTGTGCTGTCATCTTGAGTGACAGAGTTTGGGGTCCCCAAGGAAAGGGAGTCAGGTGATCATTTTACTTACTTAGAGTAAATACAGGGCTTGTCCTAAAGACAGGACTATGTCACATGCTTTGCCTCGGTCAGCCACACGGACTCCCAAAGCCGTCTTGTGAGTGTTGGTTTTGTATTCCCCTCAGGAAGCAGATGAGAAAACACAGATCTCCTTTTGCTGTAAACTTGTCTTTTCCTCGGACAAGCTAGCGGTCGGTCACAATGCTTTTCTAACTTCTCTCCTGCGGCTGGCACAGAGATAGAGATTCTCTCTCCATCTGTGTGCTGTCCTTGGCCAATGCCATTGCCCACTCGCCTTACCTATTCTCTCAGGCAGGACCTAGCTTCGGCCTCTGCTCCAGTTCAGCACTGTGTCTCCTGTGCAAGAGGAAGGTGACACCTTGCTGTCTGCTGCTTGAGCCATTGTGAAGTAGCCCTGAGATGAATCACAGCAGAAATCCATTTCAGCCTCTCTCTGGGGCCTTGTGGAAAAAACAGGTTCTAACATTTCCTGCTGTGTGCGGCAGGGTCCTGGCCTTAGACAGATGGATACGTGTGAATATGTTCTGTGACTGATAATGCAGCTAGGGATGCCTCTTTTGTCAGCCTCAGTATTGCTGGTGGTGCAGAGGAATGAGGGCCATGGGCCCAGAGGAACAGGAGATTTTTCCACAGGAGTGCAGCAGCTCTCAAAACTGCTCAGAGATACAAAAAGAGAATTATGCAAGAGTGGACTGCCTGGGGGTTCTTTCTCCAAGTTCAAATGCAAAGCATACCTTTCTAGACTGCTTCCACACTGGCCAGGCAGGGAAAGAATTCTGATGAAGCCCATAAAAGTGTTTCTCCTCCTTCCTGTTGAATCCACGCATGTTGCTGAAAGCCCTCATACAGTTGGGAATAGAAAGGATGTGGGAACGTTTCAAAAGGGAAAGCATGCATATACCCTCACTCCCCAGGCTTTGGTGCACCTCCAGCCTTGATCCATTCACCAAGACATCTATTCAGCCAAGTCCACTGACACCATCACCCTCCCAGCCCAAAGCAAAGTGTAATCATAGAACCACACTCCCCACCCCACCCCTGGGCTCGCCCCCTCCCACCTCTCCAGACTGATAACCGTTTTTGATTGGATGAGCCCAACTCAGTCTTTCCATGTCAGAGGCCACCTGCCAAAAACCTCTTGGCCTGTGTAACTTTGTGTGGACACCTCAGAGGTGAGGCTCTAGTCTCCTCATTTAAAATGGATTCTGAGTCAAAGCAACCCTGCCTCAAAAAAAAAAAAAAAAAAAGAAAAACGTGTATGGCTCAGCAAGAATGACCGCTAGCCTCTACACACATGCAGAAGTAAAGGTGTTTAAATGTAAAACTGAGAGGTGAAGAAAGAATAAAGAAAAGAAGGGGGAAGGGGAGGCAGGGGGAAGGGGGAGGCAGCACCATTGTACCCCATATCTCATTTGTGCCTCTCCAAAGTCCTGAGACATAAGAGAAATATTTGTTGGGTCATCATAGAAGTAGATCAGGTTCTAAAGACTTCAAGCAAGATCCTCCACCTCTAAGAGCAGGTGTCTAACACAAGGGGCTCCAGATACACACTCAGGCATTGATTTCTGGTTAAATTATAAGAAGTCTCCAAAGGTTCCAACCCCAGTTGCCGTATATATCTCCAAAGGAACTTGAAAGACAAAAGTCCAATCCTGAAGTCAAGATTCTGCTGTTATGGATGCAGAGTGTTCTGAGCAACAGGGTATGTCTCTAATGTGATTCCCAATTCCCAAACATCTTTCTGGGGAATAGATGGAATGGGGGAGGATGGGATATAAGTCAGAGCCCAAGACAGATGAGTCAGAAAGTCCAGAGGAGAGATGACAGCAGGAACAGGCATGGGGAAAAGATGGAAGCAAGTCATGAGGCTGGCTTGGAGACTGAAGGAACAGGACAAGCTAGAACACGTCTCTGTAAAGACTGTCTTCCTACAGTATGGAACAGAGGCATCCACTATCCCTACTGGGGCAGTGTGCAGAGGCTGAAAGTAACAGATGTTGGCCCTGTGGGTGTGGTCAAGCAGAGTTGGGAATGCCAGCCCTTTGCTCAATCCTATGAAGCAATGGCGGTATCACCATAGCTGGTAGGAGACTAGCTTCCTCCGCTCCGCTCTGCTCTGCCTAGAGGCTGGAGAAGGTGCTTCTCCAGGTGGGCAAGGCTGCAAGACCATTACAGGCTGTTGGTCAAGCTCAGTATACCCTTGGATTCATTTCTGTAACCACAAAAAAATTTCCATAAGTATAGTGGCTCAAAACACTTTGAGGAGTCAGGGGTTGTAGGTCACCTCCCTAGACTCAGATCAAGTTGAGGCGTCTGAGGGCCGAGATGAAATCCTGCATGCCTCTTTCAGCTACTAGTGACCATCTTGTATTCCTTCGCTTGTGACACCAGTTTCCAATCATGGGAACGTAATTTGCTCACATGGCGCTTCTCCTTCATATCTATACCCATCTCACTCATTGCAATTGTACCTCCCTCTGTTCTCAGAAGGACATTTGTGACCACATGCAAGGCCCACCTAGGTAGAACAGAATAACCAGTCCCTACCAAGAAACTTAGTCACATTGTCAAAATCCCTTTTTCCATACAAGGCAAAAACCCCAGGTTCCAGAGCTCAGAATCTAGATATCTTTGGGGGTCATTTTCAGCCTCCTACCTCTGTGAGTCCTTGGCAAAGAAATATGAAAACACAGCTCTGTGTGTGTGTGTGTGTGTGTGTGTGTGTGTGTGTGTGTGTGTGTGTGTTTTCGCGCGCACACTCACAAGAGAAAGAGTGTTACTATTGAATGGATGGCTTCGTGGAAGACATTCATTCCAAGAATAAGTGTAAACTCTCAGCCTTGATCCTGAGTCTTTGAAATGAAAGGTTTCAGGAGAACGCTATGGGTTTAGGAATGCAAGGGATCAGCTGGAGGGGGCTGGGCTGGGAGGGAGAGAGATCTGACAGCTGCCGAAGAGCCCTGTCTCACCCTGACACGTGCCTGGGGAGCAGAGAAAGGCTGCTCTCAGGCTCCGGGAAGATGGAGTGTGTGCAGATCCCCCGCAAGGAAAGAAATGAAAAGGTTAACACCAGGATTGTCAATATAACAAATCCCAGGAGCATCTCGGCCTCTCTAAATGTTTTGATAGTGGAATTTGATGGGTTGTAAATCAGAGCAGGCCCATCTTAAACATTTGATAGTGCCTTATTTACTTATGTATGTGACACATAAAACTAGAATTGATTCCTCTTTTTTCAGTCTCTGAGAGATTTTTTTTCCCCTGCTTTAGAAACACATCACTCTTCAAGTGCCCCTGGGGACAGAGGTATCTTGGACACAATAGCAACTGTAGGATTCTTTCTACACAGTAGCTTTGCCTTGCGGGGAGAGGAAATGTTCAGGAATTGACTGTTTTGAAATATGTCTTCATCTTTAATTGTGCTTTTTTAATAAGACTATTGTCACAGGAAACCGGAGAGTGCTCAGTGTAGAACAGTAGCAGACACACAAGAGGATTTACTTAGAATGAAATCCCAAGCCCCCTTGACCTTCCCCTAGGATTCGGGTTGACCTTGCCCTTGGCATCCCTTTCAGCAGACATAACAGACTATGTTTGTTTCTTCGCTATCACTGACAACTTCAGAGCATCTCAAGCATCAGTCTCCTTTTGCATGTATTAGACCTCCTTGGGGCAGGAATCGTGGGTCTCATTCCCAATGTCTGAAGCACTGACGTAGTGCACTTGACAATGAGCTGGTGACTGAGAGGAATGAGTGAGCTGGGAGCTTTGTCCAAGGGTGTGTGTGTGTGTGAGAGAGAGAGAGAGACAGAGAGAGAGAGACAGAGACAGAGACAGAGAGAGAATGTGAGTGTGGGTGCGAGAGAAAATGTGTGTGTGCATGTACAGGTCAAGGGTCAATGCAGAGTATCTGTCTTGATCCATCTCCACCTTATTATTTGAGAAACTGGAACTCATCACTCGGCTCAACTGTTCAGTGAACAGATTTCTCTGTCTCTGCCTCCCCAGAGCTGGGATGACTACAAAGTCATGCTCTACTATGTGGGTGCTGGGGACCCAGCTCAGGGCTTCATGCTTCCCAGCAAGCACTTTCCCAGCCAAGCCATCTCCACAGCCCCAGGTTGTTGTTGTAAGGCAGGCTTAAGGAGCTGAGCTCAATCAGACCCACTGGTTCCTGGCCATGCTGTTCCATCTCGTCCTCCGACACCCAGCACTCTGCCTTCTATTCCTTTGTGAGATCATCGCATCATCCTTTTCCTGTCTCTGTGTTGTCTTCCCAGTTGCCCATCATTCCCCCTCAATAGTCGAATATTCTTCCCTAGGTCATCTCAGGACGCCTGGATTAACTACTTCTAGACTCAGGTCCCTCAAAGAACATCACTTTTTCACAGGACAAAGTTGGCTTCCATCCAAACAGCAGATGCCAAGTAGTGTCCTATTGCTATGCTGTCAACATAACACATGTTTAAGAATGCAGTTTCCTAAGCCATGCTCCTAAATATTTGGGGTTGATAAGTTTGGGCTGGCTCTCAAGAACTGATAGTGTTCGAAAACACCCAGGTTCTGTGTGATGGTACAACAGCTGTTTTTGCTGGCTTACCCATAAAATTCAAATTTAGACTTAGGATAGACTGGAAAGAGGTCAGAAAACTTAGGAATGAACTCAGGGTCACCACTGGCTTATTAAAAGCAATTTCCATCATGCAGAAATGTTAATAAAGACAGAGACAGAGGAAGGAGCCAGAAATTGGAGATTAAAGCCAAATCCTGGACCACTGATGTATGCACCAAATTCTTCCCAGCATTGCATCATCTAAGACGCCCTCCCAGTCTGAAAGCCTTGGACCTTTAGATGGTAATGCTGTAACTTTAGAACACAGAGGAGCATTGTCTCCTCCCTCGAGAATGATCTACTCTTGATGAACTGTAGCCCAATCTGCTAACATCTCTGTCAGAAAACGCAGCAAAGCTAAAAGCACTCCTCCAGATTTTGATGTCTTGGGGAGATGCTCCAGTCAAAAGTCCCCCACAGCCCTGTTATTTCCTTTGAAAGGCTCAGTGTGAAGCCTTGAAATGAGATGGCTCCCATGAAAGCCCCAGGTGTAATTTCCTTGAGCTCTCCCTGACCTCTGCCTGAGTCTCCCACACTGGAAACCTGCAGAGTGGAGCCTTGATCAGGGATTTCCCACTCCCTTGGGTGCCTTTCTTCATAGTCAAGAACCTAGACAGGACTCCCGAGCTCACATCCAGCCACATAGAGCAGTCCCTGGGGCTCATCTAGTGCTTTTGACCCACTTTTTCTTCCTTGGAAGCATCAGGTCACAAATAGAGAAAAATCAGGCCGCCACTTTGACTCTAGAACAGAGTGTGGGGAAGAAAGAGTGTACAGGAGTGTACCAGCCCAGGGAGTCTTAGCCTAGCTACTCAAGGTGAGATTTGCCTTAACAACAGCATTATCACCAGCAAGTCTGGTCCAGGTTTACAGACCATAATCTGCCTTTTGACAGCTCCGCACACAGTTAGTGGATAAAGTTTGTGTCCCAGCCCTACGGCCTAGTGTTGACCATGACCTAATCTCTCTGAGCCCTGGTGACCACATAAAGTCTTAGAGAAGTGAAACTTCGTCTTTGGTCTCTACTAATCCTATAGTGAGCATCTACTGCCCTTGCTGGGGAAATAAGTGTCAAAGAATCAAGTGACGTCTACATAGAAAAACCACACTGAATGGTAGAAAGTTCTAGATGAAAAGATTTTTTAAAAAGAAGCACACTCACAAACAAGAAAAAAAGCCAAACATGCCCAAGAGGCAAACCACAATCACCGAACAGCTTGGGATCAGAAACACCCTGGACTGACCCTTCAAACCCCAGTCCAACTATAGGAACACCTGACTCACTCTTGAGGGAGGGGGGAAAGAACTGGATTTGGCCAGAAGTGGAGACTGATCTAAGCATTATTGGGTCAGTGGGACCATAGGACTGTCTGCTCCCTGCCCAGGGAGGGGATGGTGAGTTTCAGAGAAGAAAAATGACCAGATGTGTTGGGAGGGGGAAGAGACCTTGAATAAGGATATACAGGGATGGAAAAAAAAAATTCAGAGGGAAAGATGAACACAAAGAAAATATATGTGTAGCAATCTTATTTGTATTTCCACCCTTGATAAGCCATGCTTATGATTCTTATCCTCTGTATAGTTATTGTTAACTCT